>JAVGVS010002670.1:0-11003 GCA_032718565.1 Distichodus sexfasciatus
AGCATGAGGCATGACCCAGAAGTGAGCGTTAAATGCAGAAGACTTAACAGCAGGAGTGTAGGAATCTCAAAGGAAAAAGTGTAAACATTCCTACCAGAAACTATAAACTTACTGGATACATTTGGGCTGTCGAAGTTAACACAATCTCACTTAAACATGGTTTAAAATATACTGCCGTTAACGCAGGTCTGTCATGTACAGTGTTGGGCACGTACCTTTAAAAAGGTAAGTAGTTATAGTTACTAGTTACTTCTCACAAATAGTAACTGAGGTAGTAACTGAGTTACATCATTATAAAAGTAACTAATTACCAGGCAAAGTAACTATTGTGTTACTTAAAAAAATCTAATTTAATATAACTATAAAATAAATATAAAGCATTGTATTTTTGTCTTTCACTTCAGCGAGGGTAAAGTAGTGCTTGTACTTCCAGTTTGCAAAAGCTACCTTTGAACGTGTTGGACTTGCCATCGTTGTGACTCCTGGATGTTGGTGTGTGTGACTGACCGTGCGTGTGCTTGTGTGTGAACGCCCGCACTACTCTGCCTCTGATTGGCAAACAATGGAAATGTACTCAATCTAAGCCCATCATCGCGTTCTCAGTTACACCACGTTTACAGACACACCAATCATCATCACTGGTTATGTGTCCCGCCCCGGCCCCGAACACACACAAACAAATATTTGAGACTAAATCTCCTCAATCTATTGCAAATCACATTGGGCCAATTTCCCAGTCGAGGATTAAGCCTAGTCCTAGACTATTTTTGAGTTTGAATGGTAAATCTCCATTGGTAATACAAATTAGTCCAAGACTAGGCTTAATCCATGACCAAGAAACCGGCCCATTGTGTTTTGTAGCATCAACATTGTACTGTCTAGTAAAAAAAATCATTTGAGATTAATCGTTTGAAAGAACTAATATATTGTACACACACACACACACACACAAAATCCCATGATTGGATTTGATTCCGATTGTTGGGCTCACGATTTGATTCATAAGTGATTCACAGTTCAGCACACGTATGAATTAGTTTCCAGATTGCTGTTTTGAGTTACTTTTCCGCTGTGACTGTGGCAGATCAACAAGCAAATCAACACTGAATCAAACTTAGTTTACTATGTGTTCTCCCAGTTTACAGCTTTACATGGAAACTCAGTTTCAGTTGAAAGGCATAGAATCATTGCATGTCATGAATTAGTTTGTGTTTCTTGAGTTAAAATACATATTTAGATTATGTTAGAAGTTGTTTCTCTGCCTTAAGATCCAAGTAATCAAGTATAAGAACAATATACGGTAAATGACTTTTTTGAGTAAACAAAATTATCTTTTTGACTTCATAGCTAGATACAGTCAGATCACTGGCTTAACGCTTAAATGCATTTCTGGTGTGTATTTCTGGTTAGTCTTATCATAAAGTCTTTTCTGAGCAAATATCTAAATAATAAAATATTTTCTACTCATGGACGAGCAGTAAAATAAATAAGGGACGTCTTTTTGAGTAAAACTGGACAGGACAAAAATACTGACATATGGACATTTGGAGCAAAAATAACGTAATCAGAATCACCCAGTCCCTGACCGGTGCCATCATCAGGAAGGCAGAACACAAAGATAAAAGAGATGTTTTTTAAGGCTGAATGAGCTGAAATCATCTTTTCATCACTAAAGCATGGAAAAAAGGGTCAGTGATTATTTGTCATTGTGAACACAGCACAGCACACCGTGCACCACATGAAATATGACCCATTTGACATTGCATTTGACCCATCCGTGAAGGAGCAGTGGGCAGCTAACAAGGACATCACCCGGGGAGCAGTGCTTGGGGACGGTACCTTGCTCAAGAGTACCTCAGTGGCAACTTTACCAGTCCTTGGATTCAAACCTGCGATCACCCTACCGTTACACCACCAACTGCCCCAGGAACTGTAGACCTTAGCGACCGGGTTGTGTCAAGGCACAGATCTGGGGATGGAGACAGCATTTCAGCAGCACTGAAGTTCCTAAAAGCACTGTGGTCTCCATTATTCCAACATGGAAGAAGTTTGGAACCACCAGAAACCTCCCTAGATCTGGCCGGCCGACCAAACTGAATAATCGCAGAAGAAGGGCCTTGGTCAGAAAGGTGACCAAGAAGTCAATGGTGCACTAACCTTCTTTCTCCTCACAGTACTAAGCTATAGAATGTCTCTTCATAATAACAACTCTGCAGCCAATAAAACACCGTTCTTACTGTTTGTAGTTCTATCAACAGCTTCAGCACTTTGATACTACATAAAGCTAATAAAACATCAACATTTGTCCAGGTGCAGGTCAGTTATTCATCAGAAATGTGATGGTTTTAGGACAGTGTCAGCATTCCCACATCAAACCATGACAAATCTGAACGTCCTGAACACAGCAACATAAAGCATGTATGACTAACTTCTGCACACACTAGAATAAGACTAAAACCCCCACATTCTCTTAAGGCTGTAAGGGTTAAAACATGGACACTAATCTTCATCAGCTGCCCGCGGTCAACCCTGTTCCCAGACTGGTGGCACGGGATTGATTGAGGAGCAGACACTTTGCTTTTAATGTTAGGGAACAGACTTCAGCGTCAACGACCAATTCCCTAAGGAGATCCTGAGTCGCCCATCAGGAAAAAATTCATCACAGAGGGATCCCGAGCAGTAATCACAGTAGATAGACTCTACGTGAATGGCGAATTGTTCTGTGACAAAAATAAAATATTAAAAAAAAAAAAAAAAAATCACCCCTTGGCTCTACTAAATTACTTCATCTGAGTAAGGTACTCCTCCAACCAATGTAACAGGTTCATTATTCCATATACACACACGCACGCAACTCCTCAGTTAAAGCTCATACACGCAGGCATCCACACACTGCAACACACATTCCTCACACATCGTCAACTCCACTTCATACGCATAGGCACTCACACATTTAGATTAGTATGAACTCGCTGTGCTTTGCCACTTGGAATGTGAGGGGAATTAGCTCTCATGCAAAAAGACAAAAGGTTTTTGATTACTTAAAAACATTGTGGGCAGATATCGTCTTACTGCAGGAAACTCATTTATCCAAAACAGCGCAGCATACACTAAACTCACCACAATTTCCACATGTTTACCTAGCTAACTATAACTCCAAACAAAGAGGTGTAGCAATTTTAATTAGCAAGAAAATACATTTTATTTGTAAGGAAACTATCATAGAAGATTCATAATTATTAGAATATCAGTATACAACAGTGATATGTATTGCCAGCATATATGGTCCAAATAGTGACGACCCACACTTCTTCCACCAACTCTTTGCTGAAATATCATCACATACAGACACAGAACTTGTAGTGGGCGGAGACTTTAACATAGCACTTCATCCAGAATCCGACCGATGTAGTAAAGCTGCTAATATTCGCTCTTACCAGTCATCTGAAATAATAAAACAGTATATGAATGATTTTGGCCTATGTGATGTCTTGCCGCACAAAGCGTAGAGAATATACTTTCTTCTCGCCAGTTCACAACTCCTACTCCCGGTTGGATTTTTTTCTCATTAGCAACTCAGTCTCGAAAGTCTCGAAAGTATGCGACACAAAGTCACCCTATCACAATAAGTGATCACGCGCCAGTCACTATGATCATCACTGATAAGATTAGTGCCTTACCTACTAGAAGGTGGAGATTAAATACATCATTACTCTCGGATTCAGAGTTTCTAGAAGTCTTTAAAAAAAAAAGGAAAACATTTATTGAAACGAGCGACCTGCCTGGTATCTCGGCATGTATACTCTGGGAGACTGCAAAAGCTGTAATGCGAGGTAGAATAATCTCATATTCAGCACACAAAAAGAAGAAGGAAAAAGTACTCAAGGCAGAATTAGAACATAAAATTAAATCCCTAGAAGCAGCCCATGTTGCCACCCAAGAGGAACATCTTTTGAGCGAGTTGAGGAAATGTAAAATGACACTGCAGGAATTAAGAGACAAAAAAACTGTTTTCTTTAGAGAGATTATGTCTGGACAACTTTGAACATGGTAATAAATCAATCAGATTTTTAGCAAACCAACTAAAACTGAACAAAGCAAAGGTAGCGATCACCTCAGTCACAGACCCCAGTGGGAAGACAAGCCATGTCCCAGAAGAAATCAATAAAATATTTAAGGATTTCTGTGAAAAACTGTACTCACCTAATATTAACCAAACCAACTCTCAAATAGAAGAATTCCTAAACAACATAGACCTACCAAACCTACATAATAAACACATAACTGCTCTAGAATTACCTCTCTCAATAGAGGAACTTTGCAGTGCCCTACAAAGTATGCCTAACGGGAAAGCCCCAGGGTCGGATGGCTTTCCAGCAGAATTTTATAAAACATTCTGGCCCATGCTAGCACCAATATTTTATAGAATGGTGGAAGAAATCAAAGAAGCATCCAGTCTTCCTGCAAACATGAACTGCACTGAATCTTCTCCTCAAACTGGATAAAGACCCTACACTCCCCTCTAGCTATCGACCCATATGACTTATAAATGCGGATCTTAAAATTATCTGCAAGGCATTGGCCATTAGAATTGAAAAAGTAGCACCTTATGTGATACATCCAGACCAAACTGGCTTCATTAAAGGTAGACAGTCTACTAACAATATGAGGAGACTAACTGACTTAATAGACTACTGCAATATTCAGAATAAGGAAGCTATATTCATCTCATTAGACGCAGAGAAAGCTTTTGACAGGGTAAACTGGAAATTTCTACTGGCAACTTGATTAAAATATTATACAGCTCTCCAAGGGCCTGTGTAAAAACAAATGATCAAATTTCTCCAAGTTTTAATCTCAGAAGAGGTACAAGGCGAGGCTGTCCACTTTCTCCCTCACTATTCGCCATATTTAACAAACCACTGGCAGCGGCAAACCGGGAAAGTAATAGTATTAAAGGTATTCAAACTAGGGATGCACCGATCGATCGGCCAGCGATTGGAATCGGCTGATTTTTGGTCTGATCGGTGATCGACCGATCGCTCACATTTTGCAGATTTCAAACCGTTCTTGCGTATGCGCATTACTTGCAGCAAAGCCACGCACACATTCAGGCAGCGTTCACATGTACGCTCAACGGAGGCGTTTCTCATTCTCATTCATTCTGAATGGTGCGGCGATGAAATGAATTTTGGGTGCGTGAGTATGCCGTCACATCAATGCCAAAACTAGAGCACACAAAATGGCTTGCTGCAAAAAAATCGCAGGCGTAAATGTAAACCACGAGTGCCCAAAATTAAGAATCGAGTGCGCGGTTGTGATAATACTGCACGCGAACTGTATTTTTCCTCTGGCGAATGTCTTTTTTCCTCTCGATGTGTTAAATGTTCTTGCGCGCGAAGTAGATTACCGATGAGTTTGCTCAAGTGAGATTTCTGCGTGCGCGGTTTGAAAGGGGGTAGTTTTTGGCAGTTTGGGGGCGGGGTTTTAGCAGTTTCTTCCTGCGAATCCTATTGGCTGATGGCTCCTGGTCTTGTGATTGACTGCACACTACAGGCAGTTTTTACAGAAAAACCAAAGATGACGTAGAAAGAGGAACACAAGTTAAACACGAGTTATAGTTTATCAACCTTATAATTTAATAGTTAGGTCTTACACGTTTAATAAGCATGCAATCAATGGCTCCCCTTGCCCACTTGTCCGTCCCCAATTCAAGATAAACACAGATGCACAAATCACAAGATGATCACTAGAGCTTTTTTCCATAGTTGAGGACACAGGCTTCAGAAATCAGAATTCTGACTGGTGGTATTTTGGACCATTCTTCCAAAATGCCTCCAGGTCAGTCAGGTTCGATGGCTTCCGGGCATGGACAGCCTGCTTCAAATCAATCCATACATTATCAGTGATGTTCAGGTCTGGGGACTCGGATGGCCATTTAAGAACATTGTATTTGTGCCTCTGCATACTGTAAATTCCTTAGTAGATTTTGGGCGGTGCTTTGGATCATTGTCGTGCTGAAATATCCAACCCCTTCAACTTCAACTTTGTGACTGACTCTTGAACATTCTTGTCAAGAATCTGCTGATATTGGGTGGAATCCATGTGGCCCTCAACTTTAACGAGGTTTCCAGTACCTGTGCTAGCCACACAGCCCCATAACATGATGGACCAAATTTGACTGTTGGCAGCAAGTTCTTTTCCTGGAATGCTGTGTATTTTTTTTTCACCAGGCATAGCGCCTCTGGTTATGATCAAATAACTCTATCTTAGTCTCACCTGTCCACAGTATATTAAAGGAACAGTGTGAAGGCAGCAAGGGTGAAAAGTGAGTTGTTGTGTTAGTATGTGTGTGTGTATAGGAAGTGGTCATCTCACTTTGCTTTCTCCCTGCACTTAAACCTGAAGCAACAAGAGCAGAGTTCTCCATCAGTGCTGTCACGACTGTCATGTGTTCACTCTAACAGATTAACACTACACACACACTCACAAAAGGAACTGAGGAACACAGAATAAGGACTGCAGTATTAAAGGAGCAGTGTGAAGGGAGAGGGAGAGAGAGAGAGAGAGTGAGAGAGAGACAATCTGTGTGTGATTGTACATGAGAGAGTTGGGAGACTCTTACTGGTTTAATGGTACATTCTCATCTGTAGTATTAGAAGAACCTTCTACACTTCTCTCCTCATCTCCATGAGATTCCTCCCTCTTACCCCTGTAACAACAAAAGCAGAGTCTTCCATCAGTGCTGTCACAACTGTCATGTGTTCACTCTAACAGATTAACACTACACACAGACTCACATAATGCGCTGAATGTTTCAGGTCTGGTGTGTGTGTTAGAGGTACCTGATGAGAGAACGACGCTTGTAACAGATCCCAACCACGACACACAGTATAAACACAGCAATCCCACCAGCTACTACACCTACTCCCACACCAGTCCAGTCCCAACCTGATGAAACACATGATGAGACAGCATGAGAGAGAATGTCCTGGTACAGCAACATTACCAACATATCATACAAGCCTTAATACACAAACACAGAGAGAGCAATTCCACAAAAGCTATGAGAGAAACATGACATGGATATTGATGATGTAGATTTAGATCATTAAGAGTCTTGTTGATAAGCACAGTGCTGATGCTGATGGATGTAGAACACACACAGACTAGAACTCACAACCTCCAAACACTCTTAGCTGATAACTGAATATTCTACAATTACAACTCCACCTCCATTACAAACACATGATATTACACACTACAGACAACAGCACTGCTACACACACACTAATGGAGAGGAACAGAGACACTTCTCACCAGCAGCTGGAGTTGGCTTTATATCAGGAGTTGGAGTTGGTTGAGTTCGCTCTGTCACACCTAAATGTACAAACACAATCAGACACTTGGTGTTGTTGACTTATACACTAAAATACAGAGAAAGAAATATAAATCGTTAACTGATAAACCCTCATAATTCCAAAATGAATATTCTTATTTGATACCAGCCTGCTACATACCTTTGTACTGAATCCTACATGCATCCTACAAAACAGGATTTATTTATCAGATTCTAAAGTGTGTTTTGAACAATATAACATAAAATGTACATTTAGATAAACTTTTTTTAAAAGGGCATTATTACATTTTATCTTCAGCTGCAGCATGTGAACCTACCTCAGTGCCCCTGCAGCTGATCTCAACCCAAACTCTATCCACAAAGCCTTTAATGATCAGATGTGCTGGTGTGACCTCTACAGCTGGGAGATACAGTTTGTCTGGTTGAGCAGGATCAGCTATGATAACTCCATCCTACACAGCATGATTAGAGAGGAAGATTCAGTTAATCACATGCTGAAGTGTCTCCTACTGTTAGCAGCAGATCACATGTAGAGCAGACACACAGTAGATATTACACTCACCTTATCGTGCCAGACCGAATCACAGTCTTTATCATTTAACTCTGTAAGACCATGTGGGACTGTGTAAGTGCAGCGTCCAGCAGAACAAATATCAACACAGGACACATCGAGGATGTGTGGTTGTCGTTGCTGAAACTAACACCAACAACAGAGTTAATCAGTTAAACTGCAGATCAACTAAAATACTCGGTGTTACATCAACTAGCATTTTTATTTAGCATTTAAGTTTGTCATGTTGTGATCTACCAACTTACACATTGTGTTATGTTTATTTCTACACGCTGTGCTGTGGTGATCACATCTGGGAGCACACATGTGATGAACAGCAGTAGAATGGCTGGACTCTGTGTAAGACGCCTCATTGTTTCCACACCTGTAAACAGAACAACTGCAGCTTTAATCTCAAACTTATTGATCAGAGTCATGTTGCTGCTGATAATTCATGTGTTTCATTCAGCTCGGGTAACGTCACAGCCTTCATTCACCACAAATCTGCATAACAGAAGCTCTGATCATATGATCAGATTTGTACTGTGTGAGTTCAACACAAAAACATGGTTGTCTATAGTAACACATGTAAAGACAGAAGCGTTGACTGGCTTGTAACAGGTTGTCTTTATTCTGTAATCACAGAAAACAATAGCTTTTATGAGTAATGCCTACACTGTGCTGACTGCTGTACACAGCTAACGCTCGAACTGAGCTGCTTCTAAGGCTCGAGAAGTCAATCTCTGTCACATATGATGTGCAGAAAGAAAAACATGTTAATCTCCATATGAAATAATAATAGACCTGGCTTGTGGAGTTACAAATAGGACTGTGCAATTAATTGAAAATTAATCGAAATCGACTTTAAGAACCTTTAATCGATATAATCTTGCACATAATGATTATTTCAATTATTTTTAAAGTACTGTTTATAGTAAAAACAGTATTCTCTGAGTACCATCTCCAGTCTGTTCATGCATCATCCCCTTAACAATAATACCACCGACCGCATGTGTTGAGACATGACTCTGCTATGCCGCTTCCGTGTTCTCTTCAATTATTTTTAAAACACAAAATATGCACTCTCCCATCAGAACAATATCCCAACTTTAATTACTGTTAATTATCAGTGAACTATGAAAAAAGCCAGACAAAAAGAAGAGTCGTTCATTAATCATAATCAAGGTAAAATATTCAATTAATCATGATACTGATTTCAGGTGGTATCGCCCAGCCCTGCCGTAGTCTACCTTAACATGTTTCCTGTTTGCTCTGGCCTATAATGGGCTGGCCTTCCACGTTCTTGTATTGAGTTACTGACAGGAATTTATGAATATAGTTTGCCTGAATTTTGAATACATGTATAGGATTTCAGTATGTTGTGACAGTGCACTAAAAGAGCAAATTTATTTTGGTCTAAATAACTTGGTCCTATTTTTTCATTGTAGCATTATTAGTCATAACTATTTTTATTTAATTTGTATTTTATTTATATTTTATTTAGTGTATATATTTTGTATTTTTTGGTTTCAAGAGATTGTAGAACTGCACTACATTGCTGATATTGTTTACTTGTGTTTACTATTTTATACAATATTTGAATATTATACTTTCAGTTATTTTACGGGAAAGTTTACATTTGCTGTTCTTTATGTGCAATAAATGCTATGTGTTTCCAGAGTCAATGAGTAATCGTGTTAAATAATTGTGATTTCAAGATTGACCAAATTAATCGTGATTATAGTTTTTTCCATAATCGAGCAGCCCTAGTTACAAGTATACATCCCCAGTCTTGTACGTATTATTTTACCAATGTACAAGTGCTTCAATAAAACTGTCTATGATGAACCACGTAATAACACATCCAACATAAGCAACAACCATAAAATCGCCTAACATCTTTTTTAACAGGGACGCTAACTGTAGTTAGCATTAAGGCTAATAACAGCAGAAAACAGTTACTTCCAATTTACAGAACGATCTCAAAATGTAATCTAGGCGGGACTCAGCTTCCCACACACAAACACACAGACACAAAGTGGGTAAAGTCAACGGTAAGCTATGGTGAAGAGGCTCGCTGAAACACCCAAGTCTGCAAAAAATACTATGGAATTCGACTCGTCTAGAACAATGCCTAAACGATTTTTATGAATCGGGAGAACAAATCTTTTGTAAGTTTTGCCAGCACACGATAGACTGGACACCAGGGTTGCCAACTCTCACGCATCTGGCGTGACAGTCGCGCATTCAGCCTCAATCTCACGCTCAAGAAAGAAATCTCACGCCAAATCCAGTAATCCAGTAATGTGTAGAAAAATTACACAAATCATGTGTAGCACATTAGTTTACATATGTTGTGTTAATGTTTAATAAAATGATGTTGGAAAAAGTCCGATCTTTTACACAGTCCTGCGTTTAGTTTTAAAATGTACAGAACACGTGTATTTGAAGGAGTGAAAATGTATCATTGTGAACACACCACAGCACAGCACACAGTGCACCACAATGAAACGTGACATCTGCATTTGACCCACCCGTGAGGGAGCAGTGTGCAGCTAACAAGGGCAGCGCCCAGGGAACAGTGCCTGGGGACGGTACCACGCTCATGAGTACCTTAGTGGTAACTTTACCGGTCTTAGATTCGAACCTGCGACCTTCTGAACGCGGGGCTAACACCCTACCGTTACGCCACCACCTGACCCGGACTGAAGCTTCTTCACGAACATTCTTGCTCGAAAACAGTGCCAACAATCATGTGTGCAATATTGTGACAAGTGGAGAATTACAGTGTGACAGCCCGGTTGAAGAAAAAGGATTTAACTCATGCACTGATGTTGTACTGTCTTTGTTGAGGTTTATTGTCTGTATTGACTGCACAACAACGTAAGAGCTAGAACGACAGACAAATAAACAAGATTGGAGTTTGCAATGAATTTACGTCCATATAAATGAAACAATCAACTTTACAGCAACGAAATACTAAATTAATGCTAATATTTGTCACAAACATAAAATTACTCGTAAATGAAACAAACACATAAAACAGTCAGTAAAATTCCTGTTAAATTATCTAGTTTTCACAAACAGGTCCTT
>JAVGVS010002671.1:0-11001 GCA_032718565.1 Distichodus sexfasciatus
CCTCCGTTGCGACAAGCGACTGGTTTTGCCGTGGAGGGTCACATTTAACTACAAACAGACCATTCATTGTTTTCTTAATTAGAGAGTTAGAAAAAAAACCTTCAAACACGTTTTGGGGTAAAATAAATATTAATAAAATATAATATTAGGATGTGTGATTGTATCGTGGAACGTGAAGTTGGTGAAGTGAGGGAGAAAGAGAACAGTTGCTGGCGTAACGGTAGGGTGTTCGCCCCGTGATCAGAAGGTCACATGTTCGAATCCAGAACCGGTGACACTGAGGTACTCATGAGCAAGGTACCGTCCCCAAACGTCTGCTCCCCGGGTGCTGCCCATATTAGCTGTCCACTGCTGCTTAACAGATGGGTCAAATGCAGAGGTCACATTTTGTTGTGCTGTGTGCTGTGTGCTGTGTGCTGTGCTGTGTGCTGTGTGCTGTGCTGTGCTGTGTTCGTAATGACAAATAATCACTCTCTACTCATGTTTCAGAGTATATTAGGAATCTATTTCAGTGTTTCCCACAAAAAATGCTTGGGACAACTGGGCATTAACGGCTTAACTGAGCATCATAACTTTATTTACTCTTCATATAAGTAAACAACCATGTGCAAATGCATCGCTAGCCTTGATAAGTAACTAACCGAGTTGCAGATCGTAATAAGAAAAGGAACAGCAGATATGAGCAAACAGTTGATAATTTATGTTTAGTTTAAATGAATAATTATCTTACCTCCAGATGTCCTTCCCAAGGTGACAGGTTGTTGTATGCTGTCCAACTGCTTTCAAATTTAGCGTCTCCCCGATTTATAAAAGCTCTGATAGAATGTTGGCTTAGCGACAGGAGCTAGATGGCGCAGTAACTATTTAACCAATAGATCCCACTATTCGTCCTCCTCATGATGCGATCTTCTTTTACGGTCTGTGGATGCGGCAGGATTTTTATATTTTATTTCATTTTTCCTGGGGGACGTAGTCAAGGCGAGAGGCATTTGTTGTCAAGGCGGCCGTCTTAACTATAAAGTGCTGCAGGACACCCGGTATTTAGTAAATGTGTACATTTTCAGCGTGTATGTTTTGTTAAATTCTATTAAGTTTTGTTGAATGATATTAGTAGGAAAGTCGATGGAATACATGCGTCAACATTACACTGAAAATGTTCAAATAACCCAAAGCTCATCTTGTTGCTCATAATATTGTATTGTAACCCCATAAGCTCACGTTTTCCACAAACATGCATTCAATAAAATTTGCAGTTGTGGGTTATGTTCTCTTATGGGGGCATAACGGTAGGGTGTTCACCCCGTAATCAGAAGGTCGCAGGTTCGAATCCAGGGCCGGTAAAGTCACCACTGAGGAACTCATGAACAAGGTACCGTCCCCAAGCACTGCTCCCTGGGCACTTGTTAGCTGCTCACTGCTCCCTCATGGATGGGTTAAATGCAGAGGTCACATTTGGTTGTGGTGCAGTGTGTGCTGTGCTGTGGTGTGTTCACAATGACAAGTAATCACTTTCTCACTTTAGAATGAATCTCAAATAAGAAAACGTTGGTGAAAGTCTTTGTTAAAATCTTTGTTAAGAACAAATTTCTCCAAAGAAACTTTGGTGGATACGTCCCGTAGCCATTTATAAATAGTTGCAGTAAGTATTATTTCTTCAGCAACTCCTACAAATGATGTCGGTCCCTGTTTCTCGGCTCCAGTTTTTTTAAAAAAATCGTCTCGACTGCAGCAGAGTCTGACTCCTCTCTGAAAAAGTTCAGTCTGTTGGATAAGAGATTAATTCTGACAACATGGAAATCTCCTACACCTCCGTCTCACACTCACTGGATTCAGGACGTGTTACACTTTCTCAAATTGGAGAAAATAAGACTCTCTCCTGGGAAAGTCCCGTTCTTTTGACAAGGATTCAGGCCTTTTTTTTTTATGTGTGCCTAAAACCCCAAGGACCAATTTCCGAGTTGAGGATTAAGCCTAGTCCTAGACTATCTTTGAGTTGGAATGATAAATCTCAATCTGGTACTACAACTTAGGCTTAGTCCATGGGCAGGAAACGAGCCCCAAATGTACGACCTTTTGATAGACCTTTATGTATATGTGTGTGTGTATATATATATATATATATGCATATGCTTTTTCTATTGTTAGAATATTGTTGTATTCCTTGACTATATTTATTTATTTACTCTTTTTAATCTTTTTTTCCAAGGCCACGGTAAATGATCAGAAAACAACGTTTTGATGGGATATTTGTGATCTGTGTAATAAAAGGCGTGATTTAAATAAACATAGTGAATGTTACTATCTCCGAAGGACGAACTGTCGTTTAGATAAACTGACTTATTGGTCAAATGAAATCTTGTTCAATTAAAATAAAATCGTCCTGGTCTGGGAACAGCTGTGTTTCAAGACTGGAAATCGAGTGATCTGTGCAGCAGAACGCTGCTGCAGGTCAGCTCTCCCTTCCCTGCAGGTGATCTACATAAGGAGATGAAGGACTAAAGCAACCGAGATTGTAAAAGTAACAGACTGTTTCAGCTTCTCCAATCAGGCAGAAGGTTCCGTACCATCATGACCAAAACAGAGAGACTCAGAAGGAGCTTCTATCCTCAGATCAATTGACTCCTCAATCAGGACATGCCCTGCTCCCTTTCATAGTATTACGTTCATGATCACTACACAGCAACCCATTGTGTTATATTTCATTGCCTGTTGTCTTCATTTATTACTTACACTAAGCACTGTTCAGGCTGCTACATGGCAGGGCTGGGCGATATGGCCTTAAAAATAATATCGCAATATTTTTAAGCTATATGTGACTCTGCACGGCAAAACCAGTCACTTGTCGCAAATTTTCAAAATTGAGTTATTATCAAGCTTCAAAACGATACCTATATGTAATGAATCGGACGACATATGACTGAGATATCAACATTCAAAGGAGTCGGGTTTCTCCTGTCACGCCAAGTGAGAAACGGAGAAATCTGCCTTTGAAGTTGTCTATCGACGTAGCACTCACAGACGCTTGGTGCGGTCGCGGCTACGTTTGCATTTACGGTAGCCTACGCTGCATTCACAGCCACACGGATAGCCTACCTGCGTTAGGTTAACTGAACTCGGGAGACGAAGATGGATTCCGGAGAAATATCTTCACGCTAGTCAACAAGTAAATATTGGAGTAGAGCGGTCAAAACAGAAACTTTTAACATTCTGCTGGAATTGAATTCCTCACCTCAAGAAAGTCACGTTTTTAGGATGGAAAGGGTAAGTTTTTCAGCCAAATTTATTCACAACAGTACAGTATAGACCTTCCACTGTTTCAAAACACTAAAAACAAAAAATCCAACATTTTACCCCACGCAACGTAAATGGTCACTTTTCTCGGAAACCTCTGTTGTGACAAGTGACTGGTTTTGCCGTGCAGTGTCACATATCGCGATACATGATATATATCACGGTATATTCTCCCTTTCTGGGAGAGAACTACATTTCCTTAATCCCATGCGGCGTGACACAGAGCCGTGTCATAATAAAATCGAACTAAAATAACTAAAATATGAGTTTTGTCTGTAATAAAGCGGAAGATTTGACTGAACTGGAGTTTTGTGAAACCACGCACAGCGCGCTTACGTCGAATGTCATTTATGCGTGTTTACGCATTTACTTCTGTTTTTGTGCACAAAATAACAGAACCAGTGCCGTTTTTCTACGGAATAAAGTTGTTGACTTCCATTTCCAATTAATGTCTCTGAAATCGTGTGGATATTTAGTTCTCTCTCTCTCTGCTAACAGGCTCTCAAAATCACACCCCCAAGACAAGGTAATAGTAAGAATCGCATCCAAGTTTATTTTGGTGAACGGAACAAGAGACGAGGAGTGGAGGAGTGAAAAGACGGCACGGAAAGAGCGGTTCAGGAGACGTTTCTCAGTGTGTTGTGCTTGTGTAACTATGCATGTGACAAGTAAAGAATCTTGAAACAGTCAGTGGATAAAACAGCCGTGGAATGCAGCATCAGTACAGCTCAGAAATGAGTTCTGCTCTTGAGTTTGGTGCAGGTTACAGATGCTTTACTGGACATCGAGCCTTAAGCGCAGGCCAGTTACCATGCCAACCGGGACCTCAGCATGGGCCTAGCCAAGGTCACGCTCCCCTCAGGTACGGCAGATTAAATTGTGCAGCGCTCAGCGCTTTAATTCGATTAATCTGTGTTGGACAAGCACGTTTGCTTGTGTGCCACCTAAACACAAACACACACGCATTGGTCAGAGTGGCTGAAACCTAGCGTTTAGTGACCATAACATTGAGGGTTTGAATCCCAGGAAAGACTAAAAAATCCTGGACTGGAAGAGTAAGCAAACGAACGTCAGGGTTTTCCAGGCACTGAATCCGCTTGGTAGACAAATCTTTGCATTTATTTTGTTTCGAGATTCAAGATTGTTTTTCCACATACAGAGCTGTACGACATGTAGTGAAATGTGCTACGACTCGGCCTTGAAGCTATGCAGTGAATTAAAGTGAGTGATTATTTATCATTGTGAACACTGCATCCCACCTGTTGGGGCAGTTGGTGGCGTAACGGTAGGGTGTTCGCCCCGTGATCAGAAGGTCGCAGGTTCAAATCCAGGGCCGGTAAAGTTACCACTGAGGTACTCATGAGCAAGGTACCGTCCCCAAGCACTGCTCCCAGGGCGCTTGTTAGCTGCCCACGGCTACTTCACGGATGGGTTAAATGCAGAGGTCACATTTCGTTGTGGTGCACTGTGTGCTGTGGTGTGTTCACAATGACTAATAATCACTCACTGTCACTTTCCACAACGAAATGTGACCTTCCGGCTAGAGATGTCAAGATACCACCTTTTTAATGTCCGAGACGATACCGATATTGTACATTTAGATATCTGCCAATATGATATAAATCCGTTACAGTCTCTGAGTCTTTTTTTGAACATAAAATAATGCTTTAAAAACGTCTGAATACAGACTGAGATTATTGTTATGCTTAAGGAAATGCTTGATTTAAATACTGTTTTCCTAACTAAAACAATATTATAATTACACACACACATGTATATGCTAAATTATTTGTTCTCAAAACTTGTTCATCTGTTCATTTCTTATTGATTACACTACAACATTATAAAGTTGAAAAAAAATGATCAATTGGAAATGAAATACTATAAAATGAGCTGCTTTTGCAGAGAACTACATTTCCCACAATCCTCTGCACGCCCCAGCACTGCGTCACAATGAAGCGTTGGGCACGCGTTCCAGAATAAACGATGGAAAATCTATGGGAAAATCGAAATAAACGGCAGAATTGTGAGTAGGACGCTGGTTGTTGTGGTGATTTATCAGCTAAAACGTGGTTTGTGTCCGTAATAAAGGCGACATTTTGACCGAACTGGAGCGTTTTAGCGAGTAACGGCGCTCGTGTTTACAGCGCGAAACACGCCATTTATGTGTTTCTATGCATTTACTTCTGTTTTAGTGCACGGAACATCTCACAAATACTTTCACATACAGAGGGATCGGGTCTTGTCTTGATCGC
This sequence comes from Distichodus sexfasciatus, assembly GCA_032718565.1. Lineage (NCBI taxonomy): Eukaryota > Metazoa > Chordata > Actinopteri > Characiformes > Distichodontidae > Distichodus > Distichodus sexfasciatus. Next base: position 5,547 of record JAVGVS010002671.1, read on the forward strand.
GCCACTGAAAAGGTTGTGTGTCACTATTAAGGCTCCGTGTGAAATACAAACGGAGCGTGCTCTAGCGAGTAAAATGAATTAAACGAAGCTTCGATTCTAGAAAAATTGCCTTGCCTTTCTCATGAGTAGCTCAGAAACTACACATTGTAAATCATTTTCTTATTTTTTCGTGACCTGTGGTGGTAGAGGTCTAGTGGATACCAGTCTGTCACCCAAGAGCTTTGACTGTCATGCCTGCAGCACTACCACCATTGAGCCCCTGAGCAGGACCCTGAACGCAACTCCGCGTGGCTCCTGAGAGAAAGGGAAGTCACTCTGGATAACAGCGTCTGATAATATGCTGCAAATTTAGTGCCATTGTTAACATTGTTGACAGCCCTAAACAAGCAGCAGACGAATCTGCACCTGTTTCACCTCATTCCCATCCAGAGCACGTTTCTGTATTATTTCTGGTTAATAGCCTTTGATTGACTTAATAAAATGATTAAAGTCAGATGCACCTTCCAAACAGACAAAAAAGAACGATAAAAGCAAGCCATTTGGAAGGGCGTCTCAGTGTTGGGATGTTTATTATGTCTCGAGTGGAACATTATGATTGTAGCACTTAATGTGATTTGCGGGAGAGTTTGCATAATGTCCTTTGTGTTTTGATAAGACCTGCTCTCACCGCCGTCAGCGCCCGAAATGATCAGCCAGCTCTCTAAATCAAACGGATGCGTTGCTGGAGCGTATAGCGTAGACGCGGATGTCGCTCATTTACTGCACGTACAGATCCTCGGCACGGCTTTTTGTTTTGTGATAAATGCTGTGTGCATGCGTGCTCTTTAATGTTTAATGTCAGTCTTCTCCCTGAGCCGTCAGATGTCAGTTAGGCTGGTATGAAATCTCTTTTGTTCCCTCGAATCACTTTCAGATTCCCTTCCTAATTCCCGTCTCTCGTTGTTGTTGCTGTTCGCATTTTAGACACGGCCGTCCTAAATCACACAAGTTGTTCCCGACACATTTGACCATTTTAGATGACAAATTGATCAATTTCCTGTGAGAATAAGGTACAGTTGGCAGGTAATCGGTTGCGTCGCCGGAGCAGCCACAATGTCCAAAAACCCTCCAATTAGTAGATTTGTGATACTTAATGGAACACTCCACTTTTTTTGAAAATAGGCTCATTTTCCAACTCCCCTAGAGTTATATAGATGTGTTTTACCGTTTTTGAATCCATTCAGCCGATCGCCGGGTCTGGCGGTAGCACTTTTAGCATAGCTTAGCATAAATCATTGAATCTGATTAGACCATTAGCATCTCACTATAAAATGACTAAAGAGTTTCGATATTTTTCCTATTTAAAACTTGACTCTTCTGTAGTTGCATCGTGTACTAAGACTAGCGGAAAATGAAAAGTTGCGATTTTATAGGCCGATATGGCTACGAACTATACTCTCATTCCGGCGTAATAATCAAGGAATTTTGCTGCCGTACCATGGGTGCAGCAGGCGCAATGATATTACGCAGCGCCTGAAATAAGTCCCCAGCTAGGTAACTTCCAAAGTGACCGGCACTATGTTTGTGTAGTTGCTGAGTTACAGCCGGCGAGTTGCTTAGTGACTGGATTTACCTGTGTGCGATTAGCCATGGTTGTGTGCGTTGTAAAGGGCTGTAATAGTAAGTCGAAGGTGTATGCCACCGTCATGTTTCACAGAATTCCAACGAAAAACAAGCAACGAAAGAATCAATGGCTAGCTGCTCTGAGCATAGATTTGAAAACACCGGTAGAATCACCATCAGCTACACTTTCCACACTTTCCTGTCTTTCACGCTCTAAAAGTTGGTCTTCTGTGTATTCAGGTTCAAACAGATATGTTCAGGATCTGCACCAAAGAAAATGTTTTCTGAATCGTCTCTTACTAATGTCTCCATGGTTGCAAGGCACGCTCCCTGTGCAAGCAGGTGGTCACGTTGGTTATGTTGACAGAAGTTAGGCTGTTAGCAGGCGCTGCGTAATATCATACCCATGGTACAGCAGCAAAATTCCTTGATTATTACGCCGGAATGAGAGTATAGTTCCTAGCCATATCGACCTATAAAATCGCAACTGGAAAATGAGCCTATTTTCAAAAAAAAGTGGAGTGTTCCTTTAATATAAAATGTGCCCTGATTCTTCCTAAAATCATAATATACCCATAGTAACTGTTTATAGTGTACAACTATTTGTGATAAATGCTAAATATACATATTGCGGTACCGTATAACATTTTGTGGACCACGGTATCGGAACGGTTTGGGTGCATTAATATTATTTTAGCTCTAACATCCAGTAGGTTCTTTCCTTTTCTGTTTCTAGAGCTGAAACGATTATTTGAATAACTCAGATGATTTGAGTACAAAAACTGATCGAAGCAATTTTTAAATTCATTTACCTTTTTTTCACTCGCTACAGCAGGCTCCGCTTGGGTTTCACACGGACACTTATTAGCAGGGTTGCCAACTCTTACGCATTCGGCGTGACAGTCACGCATTCAGCCTCAATCTCACGCTCTCACGCTCAAAAAAAGAAATCTCACGCCAAATCTGACACTCTCCTGTGTTGTCATTTTTTTTTCACTCGTGCACTCATTTCCGAATGACTTTAAACGTTTCTCTGACTGATGATTCGCTGAGAACAGTTGCCGTTGACAGTTGCCCAACCTGAAACCTGGAGGCCTGAATGCAGCTCTGAAGGCAGACTCTTGATTGTCAGCAGCGGCTCGGCAGCGAGTCCTCTTCAGTGAAGTGCCAACACTGTCAAGTGGAAAATAGCGGCCACACTCGACAAGCTTTTGCTTTAAAACCATAGGTTTAGACATCTTCTAGTTCGGAAGCCAGGATAAGGAACAGGGTTGCAGCTTGATGTCGGGGTCAGCTTTTACACGCGTGCCGTTCTGACGCTCCAGCGCTGCATTTTTTTGCGCTTTTTGTTTGCTGGAATTCCCTTTGAGTAATGACAATCAGTTATCTGAAGGAGAACTTAGCTATTTGTTTTATGGTGGCCCTTTTTTTTTTTTTGGCAGCCCCATTTTGGCGCAGTGATGAAGCACTTCACAGAGAAGCATCACTACAGTTATTTTCCCCACTGCCGAATCTCCATCTGTTTTGGAGCAGTGGGAGGAATAACAGTTTTTTTAGATGCTTGCCAGTTGTAAGCGAGTCTCTCGCAGACACGTTTTGTGGTTTTATTCAGTTTTGCTTATTTAGGTTGGCCATATCAAATTAGACTTTTGTTACTGGATACACTATGATACACTTAATAACATGTTGTAACGGTCTGGAAATTTTAATGAACAGCGTAGATGAGTTTAGAATAGAGTTTCCCTGATCTATCTGTGTGTTGATATCGGCTGATATGAGCTGATTGGAGATAAACGGTAAAGATGTTTAACAGCTGATAAATGACAAAAAAGTAACAAAGATGAATCCATCCATCCATCATGTTATGAGTGTGGTCATTACCTAGTTTGTCCAGCAGAGGGCACTTTGACTTCTTTCCCCATGAGGGCTACGCTGATCTTCTTCTTCCTCTTGCTCTTCTTCGTTAGTACCATACCTGTAAATTCTCCTTTCTTCCAAAGATGCCTTCAGTTCTACATCTAACCTGTGCAGTATAATAATCATGTGCAATATCAGTCATTAAGGTTCACATCCCCACATCCACTCGTTCTGGAGTGTTGTGTATTTATTGTTCTGTCTATTTATTGTGATTGTTTTGTATTGTGATGCTCTTGCACTCCATCTGTTATAAGCTGCTTAGATGCTGATGCTGCCAATGTGCCTTAAAACATACACTAAGCAATACTTGTTTACATTCCGTCTCTTCACTTAACGTCACTTTCTTACTGTATTTATTGCGTTCGTTTTGTATTTATTGTGTTGCTTGTTGCACCTTTTGTCCTGTTGAATGTAATCTTCAGTGTTACTGTACGTTGCACCGAGGCCATGGGGAAACGCTGTCTCGTCACACTTTGTACATGTATTAAGCGACTGATGACAATAAAGTGCCTTGAAACCTTCTTTCGGCTTCTCACGTTATGGGTCGCCACAACCAATATTAAAGTGAAATTAAACGTTTTCGTTACTGACATACAACTTCCATGTGTCAGTAGAGTAACGCTGCTTCTGTGTACTGAATGTGTTTCTGAATCTTTTTCTACATTGCAGGTAGATAATGTATTCTGTGTAGAAGCAACGTGAGTTCCAGGGTTTTTGCCTGTGGTCACAGTTGATGGTCTCCCACTGTGTGGTTTGTCAGTGCCACTTTCCTCTTTTTTAAATAACGTCATCCGTTTGTGCACGTACGTCAGTGGCGTCCTCTCCGTAAACGTTCTATATCCTCCTGTGGATGATGTACAGCCTGCATGCCTCTTTCATCAAGAACTCACTGACGTCATATTGCTTCTGCTTAGAATCTGTTGTTCACCTGCACTGAAGGGGAAGACTGGCTCTACCTGCAGTTTGAACCTCCTGTGTCTGTTAAAGTTATGCCCCCTTTTGGATTTGTTTTGGTATGTCGGTGGACTGAAATGCTTTGTGGCAACATGAAACAATGCAGTAACTTTTTCCTGTGGACGGTATCCCGCTCATGACTACCTCAGCTATACCTTTACCTGTTCGGATTTGACCCAGCCACCACTCGTTCATGAGGCAAACTACCAGCTGCACCTGTGTTCTAACTACACGACTTTCACTCGGTCGTATTCAACCAGAAGTATCTGGACTTTGGCTCAAAAAGTGGAGTTGTGTCGGTTTGTTCACACTGTTGATGACAATTGCAACAACGCAGTGGTTAGCGCTGCCGTCTCACAGCGAGAAGGTCCTGGGTGTGATCCCTGGGTGGGCCGTAGGGCCTTACTGTGTGGAGTTTGCATGCTCTACCCGTGTTCACGCGGGTTTCCTCTGGGTGCTTTGGATTCGTCCCAAAAGCATGTGCTGTAGGTTAGTTGGCGACCATACAGTATATTGGCCCAGTAAGGTGTGAATGTGAATGTGAGTGAGTGTGTGTGACCTGCGGTGTGTTGGCGCCTGCCCAGGTTGGTCCCTGCTTTGCGCCCGTAAGTTCCCGGGATAGGCTCAGGTCCCCATGCAACCCCGGTTGGGATAAAACGGTTCAGAGAATGAATGAATGTTAGTTCCATGTAAAGATAACAACGAACAGTGAATTTTTACCAAATCGTCCCACCAGCGTTATCACCATTGGGTTCCTTAAGCAACACCATGAAACTGCAAGTAGCTCCAGGGAGGCTGTCCCTGTAATTATGAAATTGTAATTAGGAAATGGAAATTGCTCTGGATACGTGTCTGCCAAATGCTGCAAAATGTAGAATGTTAAAGTGCCAAGTACAAGGTTATAACAGCACTGCAAAAAATAAAAATCTATACAAGTGTAATTGACTCGAATTCAGCATTTTAATCTTGTTACACCATTTTT
>JAVGVS010002672.1:0-11001 GCA_032718565.1 Distichodus sexfasciatus
GTTTGATGTCAATTTGACGTCAGTTTGATATCAATTGCCCACTGGGAGGCCATTAGCGACGTTAGCATGACTACTGTGTAATGCTTGTAACGTCCGGGTTTTACTTTTTCTCGGGTTGAAACTTAATAATATAATTCTCTAATATTTCATTCTTTCTGAAAATAAGGTAAGGAGTAAGCACTGATGTTCATTAATTAAGCCTTTTTGAACGAGTTAACCCCGATGTACTAATTTAGACACAATATAAGCATAAATGCAACGTTGCAAATATATAAAGTTAAAACTTTGTCTCACCTAATAAGATTTTTCTTGAAAATTTAATGATCTTGTATGTTAAACACTTAGATTGCATTGTAGGTTTACGCTAACAATTTTGCTTTGCATAATCTTCTTGTCTGTTTTCAGTTTCATAAGGTCAAATATGAGAGCCGCATCATCCAAAGAAAGTGATTTTAAAGACTGAGTTACACATGGGATCAACACCATCCAGAGCTGGTGAGTGTAAAGCTCTTTTTCAGTTTTTCATTTTGGGTCAATGTACTTCAGCTTGGTAAAGTTTTTTCTATTCATACATGTAAGTATATTATTGTATCACATGTGTTTCTCTGAACCAACTTTGTTGGCCACAAATACCATATTACCATACACCATACCATCGTTCTCCTGTTTAATAAAATTGTAAAATTAGTAGAGAAACTAATTTTAAAGTTCAGATTATTATTGGATAGCAAAAGTTACAAACTGAATATTTAAGATATTCAACAAAACTTTTCAAGACTATGAAAGTTTAATTATTTATACACTGGAAACATTACACAAAGTGTAATTTTTTTTTTTACAATAAAAAATAATCTTTAAAATATTCACCAAAAACGGTCCTTCTTCTAATTACACTAATTAGCGTCATGACAGGGGTGTTGGGGGAAGGAGAGGAGGACGCTGTTGCAGGCATGATAAAGGGTTTATTGAGGGTGAAACACAAAAGGGAAAAAATAGGGGAACAAAGACAGTCCAAAAACAAGGGCAAAAAGGCACACGAAAACAGGCACGAAGTAACAACTGAAAGATGAGGCCCGTGCTCCTAGTAGTAGGCGTCAGGTAATGGGGGAGAACCTTCCTGAGTAACCGGAGCGAGCGAGGTCCTTACGCCTGAAGACTCGGGAGGTGAACTGACCATGGTCTAGACTCGGTAGCCACCAAAGGAGAAAGGGGAAAAGGGCAATCCAAACTGAGACACAAAACCAAACCAAAATCACACGGGTCCAAAAGGTCCAAAGGGGAAAGAGCAGAGTTGTGCCAGGAGCTCCAACAAACACGAAACACATTCACATACTGTCTGAGGGATACAGACTCGGAGACACACAGGTTAAACTGACTTAAATAAGACCACACAACTCAACAAACGAGTGCATGCACCAATCCCAAACTCAAGGCAGAACGAGACACAGTTGAAATCAATGATAAGCGCGGGGGTGTTCTACACAGACACTGACCTACTAGGTAGAGAACACGCAGTGCAAACAACATACCAGGAAGTGAGTGCGCTCTAAACAGAATGTGGACTACTCAAGAGGGCACAAAGTGCAGACACAGAACCCGGAAGTGAGGAGCAAGCTAACAAGAAAGGCTAAGGCTAACCCGAGGAGACACGAGGGGCAAACACCACAGACACAACACCAAAAATGAACCCAGAGAGCAAGAGAAACAAAACAGATACTTAGCCTGGGTTCACGGTGGCACGGTCCCATCTAAGTTGGGCGGGACCGTGACAATTAGGCACTAAAATAACAGATTTTTAATGCATGTTTTCTTGCCTTTCAATAGAATTTGAAACCGTTCTGAGTGATCAAATAGAATAGTAGAATCTGGAAAAACCATTTTTCTCAAATGCAAGGTGAAAACAGAAGGAAAGCCACATAGAACATGGAAAAAGAACAATGAATTATTGATGTGTGTGGAGGGAAAGCACATTGAAAGAACGTCTGGCAACATATACACCATATACACATATACATTGTATATTCAAAATGCTGAGTCGTCTGATGAAGGGATCTATACTTTAACAGTGGGAAGTGTGTCTTGCTCTGCCATGGTCCATGTTCGTGAGTATGAATTTTATTTGCTCTTTGAGTAAACAAATCCATTCCTATTCTTAAAATAAAAATTATATGGCGGTTGTCATAGTTGCTATTGCTACTTCTGTTTATAATCCTGAAAAACCCAAGTGCATGCTCCTAAAATAAACTCTGCTTTTTCACTTTAGCTTTTGAGAAACCGTGGAGAAAAGTGACATGGGAAACCATGTGAGTATGGCGATTCTCGGGCAGTGTCTTCAACTAAACAAAAATGTTCCTAGTCACTGATCGTAAAGTCTTTGTCACAGTGGGTGTCGGCATGACAAAAGGCGAGGTCAAGTTGCAAGCCATCCTTTATTAAGACACTTCAAGAACAGAAACACAAAACAGGCATGAGGGCCACAAACCAAACAGAACTCTTCTTCTTCTTCTTCTTCTTTGTAAAAATGAGCCGCATGCCAACACGGGAGGGGTGGACAGACAAACACAATGGGGAAAGAACCTGTATTAAATACTGAAAAGGAACAATCAAACAGGGGTAATCAGGAGAGGGAAAACCAATCAGAAACCAAATCATAAACAAGCCAAATCGAACAATAAAGGAGTAAACCAATCAGGAGCAGGGGCTGAACCAAACTATAACTAACACAGGAGGGGACACTAACGCCAACCAACGGGACACAAAGGGAAGGTGGGGCTACAGGCTTGACGGACAGGGATCACGCAGGACAAAACTCAAATACACTAAACAGAAATGGCAGCATCTGCTGGCTGCCTAACCAAAGTCCAGGGGGCTGGTATGGCCAAAGTCCAGGGGGGCCATAACAATCTTCACTAAACCAATGCAGACATAAACCACATGGCCAACAAGTCACACAAACAAATACATATTTTAACTTTCATTTATTGATAATTTTTAAACTATCCCGCCTACTTTAGAAATCAAAAAATAATAATGGATGAACTACAGGGATTTAAAATCACCAATGAAAAAGTCCAAGAGCTTCGCTTGCTTGTATGTGGATGAGTTGGTGCAGGGAAATCCAGCACTATAAACACAATCAGAAGCATTTTTGAAGAGAGGCAATATGTTAACTGTCTTGCTGGTGTTGCAGACACAAGCCAAACAACACATGTAAGTATTTCATGTATGTTTGTAAACCATTGCTAACGTGGCTAGGAAATAAAGTGGTGAAAGAAAGCTTACAGTAACAAATTTTAATCATTTTTACAGTAACACACACTACAATAAAACAACAACTAACCCCCACTTTGTTTCTCTAATACGTGAAAGAGGAGATTACAGATGCTACTGGAAAGTCCCTACCTTTTGCGTTCTTTGACATGATGGGTATGGAATATACAAGAGGGGTGCTCATCGAAGACATCATCAGTTGTATTAATGGTTATGTGAAAGAGGGTTATGAGGTAAGATACAAACAAATTCTCATTGCAGTGTCTGACTGGTATTGCTATCTCATACCAGTCATATTGTGTAGAAAAATATTTTTTCAATGCAATTTGTAATGGAAAATACTCTATACTCGATTCTCCTTAAATTGCATTTTTCTGCTTTCCTAAATCACCTAACTGAACATGTTGTACTCACTGGATTCTCCTAAGTTTAAGTCATAGCCCACCTACAGGACACCTGCAGAGACTCACACGCTCCCCCTTCTTCAGTTAACCAAGCTGTACCTCAAGGGTCTGTTTTAGGCCCTCTAACTTTTATTATCTTTCAATCTCTGGTCAACTGCCTGGTGAGCATCAAACTGTCTCCCATGCCTTCATCACTTCGTGCCTGGATTATTGTAATGGAATACAGTTTGATCTCCAAATGGATAGCATGCCAGACAGGGTTAGCATGACAAAAACGTGAAAAAACAGTCAAACAAAACTAAGCACTAACTGGATAAGAAGAGACTGAATCAAAAACAAGGGAACCAGAAAACTTCTGAACCAATAAAACAACAGGGGCTGGGAAAATGGGGTGAGAAATTTACCAGGGATATGTGACATTGATAACAAGGGCTAACTGAGGGGAACTGACTAATTGCAAACAAGGCAGGGCCAAACAAACAGGAGACTGGCATACAGACAAAAGACAAAACAGGACAGGAGCAAAGCTGTAAAAAGTAAATTATATTACTGTGGGCAAGCCCTTACAGAGCAAGTCTAGGGTAACAGTTGTGAGGAAAATTTCCTTCCTCAAAAAGTTGGTAGAAGCCTTGAGAGGAACCAAACTCAGAGGAGGACCCCATGCTTCTCTGTATGTGTCAAACTTATTAATACATTATTCTTCTCTTTGTATCTTTCCTTCAGTTCAGCCCTTCAAGTCCTATGACAAAGGAGAACAAACATCACAGTGCACACCCCAGCCTGAGTGATAGGATACACTGTCTGGTGTTTGTTATATCCTTAGACACTGTGTCACAGATGGAGGACAATTTCTTCTCTTGATTTCTTAATTAAAATGCAGAGTGTCAGAGAAGAAGCAAGCAGATTGGGTGAGTTAACTCTTTTTGTGCATGTTCCTGTTGAAGTTTTTTTTTTTTTTTGAGTTTATACTTAGTAAATGCAATTTTACCAGATTTAAATTTAATCTGTCTTCATAATTTTGTGTAGTACTTAATGTCAGTCATTAGATCTATTTCACCTAATACACATCAAGTAATACTAGACACGACATGGCATAAACAGCATTTTAGACTGTTGAAAATGACCATAAATACCACCAGGTGGCTGTGCAGTGAATTTGCAAGAACAAGACAGAAGATCAGCCCTCAGTATCCTAAGCGGCATATATAACAATGCAAGCTAGATTCAAACTTATTGTGTAAAACCAACCTTATTGGACTTTTACTAAATCATCTTTATTCAATAACAGATAAGGTTTGTAGCTCTTTAAGATTGCAAATATGATTATTATTTGTTAGTGAGTGCAAAAATGAAACTGAAACCCCAAAAAACAGCAACTTAGACACTCATAATATAGCAAACTGACATATTATGTCAACTGCGGAGTCTCACAATCACCCCCTGCTTCAGTTAACCAAGGTGGACCTCAATGATCTGTGTTAGGCCCTCTCCTTTTTATTATCTAAATGCTTCCCCTTGGTCAGATCTTCCGTCACTATGGATGTAATTTTCTCTCCTCAACTCCCTGCAATTGGCTACCTTCTCAGTTTCTTCTCAACTGCCTGGTGAACATCAAAACATGGATGAAAGCCAACTTAGACACTCATACCAGAATAAAACATGACACACATATCAAAATGTCCACCTAAATAGACCTTTAACTTCAGCCCTGTGGACAGAAATCACAGCATTGACCAAATGAGTACAATTGCAAAAGATGACACAAAGTGCAAACTGAGTCATACACTGAAATATAAACGGAATCATGCAATTAATTTTTCTTATGATGACGTCTGCTGCAGGAATCCCTCAAGTAGTTTTCCTGAGCAAAGTGGACGAAGCGTGCCTACTAACAATGAAAAATTTACAAAATTTCTACAAAAGTAAGACGATCAAAAAAAAGTGAGTATATTTACTTTTGTGGACATGCAAAAATAAACTCAGATGTTTGGAAAGACAAAATGTATTAAATGTGTGTGTGTTTCCAGATGGAGGCATGCAGTAATGTTCTAGGTGTCCCTTTGAACCTCATCTTTCCCATTCAGACCTACCACGAGCTGACCCACATGAATAATGACATAAACGGCGTGATGCTGGACGCCTTGTCAAGCATTGTGTATTTTGCAAATGACTGTGAAGAAATGTAAATAAAATAAAAAAAAACTGTTCAGGCGCACCACATTTATAAACATATAACTGTAAATCATTTCATTATTTTATCAGAAAACCTACTGTATTTGATATTTACAGTACAGTTTCACATTTACAGTATAATACTGTAATTACAAAAAACCTCATGAGAATTTCATTTGATATATTGATAGTTGATATTTACAGTAACACAATAATTGCTTACAAAATTGTGATGTGTGCTGTGCCATACCTGAAAATGTGTACACAATTTGTTTTGTAATCCAGGAATGCAGTATTTCACCAACTTTCAGCAATGGGTATTTATACAAATTTCAGATAATTTGTTCACCGTAAAATGTATAATGTAATCTTATCAGCAGAGTTGTCATACATTTTTACAGTATTGTGCAGTTTTGTCTGTAAATATGTGTTTTTTGTCAGAATAAATATCTCAAAATGTTTGCATACTTGATTGAAGGTCACATTTCAACAGCTTTAAACTACATTTAGCTATCAGTGTCTCTCAGGTTAATTTTTGCTTCAGAATGGTGCAGTGATACAGGCCAAAATGACACTACAGAACACTAATGTTTTTGTAGTAGTGTAGTGAAATGAGGAAGAGGTGATGTGAGTCAGGAGAGCAATCAGAAGTCTGCCAATGTCCTATATTTAGATAGATTACAAAAGTGTTTCCACCTGGCACCAACCTTATTTTTCTTTATAGTGCTAAGCCATGGAATGTCTTTGAATAATAAACTTTGCAAGTCAATAAAACAGACACTGTTCTTACTATTTCTAGTAGTTATATCTACAGTTCCGGCACTTTTATACTGCATAAAAATGAAAATGAAAATAATTCCACAGACACAAACTAGTTTTCTCTTAAGAGATGGACTGATTTTAAGACTGTCAGCATTTTCACATGAAAATCTAGTAGTGCAGGACGTCATGAACACTACATATGGTATGTATGACTAACTTCTACACACACACTATAATAAGCCTAAAAACAGGTAGAAAAAGTCTTAAAGAATTAAAAAAAGAAAGAGGGCAGAATATCGAAGGCATAATGTTCATATAGCTGTAATAAGTAAGACAATGTGGAAGAAATCCACAGTTTTCAGAATATGTTACTCAAATTGAAAATCAAACGGAATACGTTACAAATTACATTTTAAAAGTAATAGTATTGATTTACTTTAATCCAGCTATGAGTTCAACCTGTTCAGAGTGATCGTGACTGTTGAATAATTTGACCATAAAAATCACACATGAAGATGTAAATAATAATTACTACCAAACTCTGCCACTGACATCAAAACCTTTTGACACTTTTCTAAAAATGGAATAGTGGAATACTTTTTAAACATAACCTTCCCAACACTGCAGTTCTAAAACACTTCATATTCAGGTCCAATATCTAGTAAAAATCTGATTCAGAGCTACTAATAGAGAAAAAATACTGTTAAACAAGAGATTAGTTGCATTACATTGCTACATATATATTATATATTGTCTGATCTATGATTAATAGATGTTTTACTAAAGAAAAAAAATGCTAATGTAATATGTTTCTAATGATCGTTCACTACATTGCAAGTCATTCAACCTGGGATCGTGGCACCAATCTTCACAAGGCTTCATGGCACCAATCTTTATTGAAACAGTAAAACATTAACAGGTTCAATGACATTAAACCAAACAACTGTAAGTTCTTCTTCAGCAAACACCCCAAACACAGGAAATGAACGTGGGATAGTGTTACATTGGATAGCCAGATGCCTGAATAGGAAACTAACTAAACTAAAAGACAGGCAAACACTAATCTAACTGATTAAACCAACGACATAGTAAACGCTAAACAGAACAGGGTAAGCTTGAGACAGGGACTAAAACAGGATCCCATGAAACAAACAGATCAAGAAACTAGGAACAAATAAGACACAGGTGTAACAGATAATTAGTCTAATTAACCAACTCAAACACACAAGGGGCAGGACAAAGGGAAATGACTGACATAACACACTAAACAGATAAGATAAGGACATGGCTGCCCTCTGGTGGGCGGTTGAGGCAAAGACCAGAAGAACCTGTGACACTGGGTAACTGGGGAGCAATGTATTAGCGATATTTGCTTTTTTATTCAACAAACATCAAAACAAAACCACCAGATGATACCCAGATACAAGAAAAAAGAAGAACTGGATGTACAAATGAGAAACTAAATATATTGTTCTAAATATCAGGTGATTTTAGGAAAATTAATGATAGTATTAAAGAATTCTGTCAAAATCTGTGACAAATGTATGAAAGTTATAATTCTTAGTACTTTATATAAAAATGTGCAAAATTAAAGATTAAGTAAATAAATGTCTTTACTAAAAAAAATCCATCATGATATTTCTAATATAAAAAATGGGATATATGGGGTATGCAAAGTCCCTTTGTAAATCTTGATGATGTTAACTCAGATATTTAAAAAATATATATGCTGATTTACATGCAAAACAATCTTCTGTTATTTATTCATCCCATCAGTTTACGGGTACACTTTCCTCTGCTGAAGGACAGTTGAACACAAAGTCATTCGCCCAGTGTGCAATGTGTATTAAAGCATCCAGCATCAGACAGTTGATGTCATTGTTCATGTGGGTCTGCTCGTAGTAATTTAGGACAGGAAAGATGCAGCTGACCGGGACACCCAGAATGTTACTGCACTGCTCTATCTGGAAGCACAAAATTTGCCAGTGATAACACGGAAATATCAGGATGCTTAGTCTTTGAATTCAACAAGGTACTCACTTTTTGCTTGACGGTCTTGCTTTTGTAGATGTATTTCAAATCTGCCTTTGTTAGACAGCATACACAGTCTACTTTTGTTAGTAGAACAACTTGAGGGACTCCTGTAGCACAGATAATACAATGTAAATAAAATCCAATTACTTTAAACTGATACCTTTACTTTGCATATCCAGAACTGATGTCAAATTTAATTGTTATTATAAATTACCAGTTTCACTTGGATTATGCTGAATTATTCATAGGGTACACATAATATTTTGGGATAAAATTAATTCCTTGCTGAACTGGAACCAACTATTTATCCTTTAGGTTAAAACTTGAACGTCCAAGATGAGTTAACATACCCTATTTGAGTTGCTTAAACACAAATATCAACATTGAGTTGTCTTCTTCAATGTAGTCGAATAAGCTGAACACTTTTATTCATTCATTCACTCTAGGACTTCAATACTTCACTATATACTATACCGATTTCTAGCTCCAAAAATCAATATTTCTGAGGGGGACAATCATGCACCACAAGTAGCCTCAGATAACTGACTGGGTGTCGTTTTGGTGTCCACTAGTTCAGTGTGTTAAAATGTAAAGACAATAAAGTTAAAATTCATTTCTGAGTTATGTTGTTTTGGATGAATTATTAATTGCAATGTAATTCATTAAAGATCACCCAGATTGTGCACAGCAACTTGCATTTCGGCTGTTTTTACATTTTCAACTCTAGAATATTGCAATATATCGCAATATGTATAGTATCACAATATATTGTGATATAGTCATATCATGACCCATGTATCATGGCACGTATCGTATCGTGAGGTCCTTGCCAATACCCAGCCCTAATTCACTCATTATTGTGAACCACTTAATTCCATTTGGGGTCGCACGGGAACCAAAGCCTATCCCGGGAACTACATGCACAAGGCGGTGACCAACCCTGGGTAGGCGCTAACATGCCACAGTGAACACACGCTCACACAATCACACTCCCATTCACACCTTATGGCCGATTTAAATTAACCTGCAGTGCATGCTTTTGGACTGTGGGAGGAAAGCAGAGCACCCAGAAGAAACCCACGGGAACACAGGGAGAGCCTGAAACTCCACACAGAAAGGACCTACAGCCAAAGTGCCGTACCCTGAACTCTTTTAATTAGAATGATTAATTTTGGTATAATTGGGCAAATCTGGTTGACAAAATGAGTTGCTCAACATGAAAAATAACGTGTGATAAAATCAGACTATTTTATTTTTTAAAATTGAGATTTCATGATGTTTCATGATCTGTGTTTATGCCCAGTTTAGAAGAAAAGGCTGTAAAAAGACACACACCATAAAAACCATTTGTTGATCTTGAGTATACATTGAAATTATTTGTCTTGAGCGCATTAAAAATATATATTCTTTTAGATCAACCTACGCAATTCTCTTCCAGAATTTATGACTGCTTTCAATTTTGCGATGACTTCAGGGTTCATTACTGAAAGTGTATCCGCTGGTATAATGCACACCAAGCAGTGCATCTTGTCATCCAGGGTGGGATTTTTAATCCAATATTTGCTGTCTGCAGGCATAGCGGAATTTGGGTTGAACTGAAGGAGACAAAGAAGGCTATCAGTGATCTCTAGGGTTGTAGTATGAGTTCAGCATTATTTTTGATGGTCTCATTGGGGAGCCCCTCTACAAATCATTTCCATCTCGACATTCAGTGACCTGTACTATACTGTAAAATGTTTTTAGAAAACCAGAATTCATGGCACTGATCTACTTTAACCTAGTTATGAGTGATTGTTGAATAATTTAACTATAAAAATAACACATACATTATAATTACAGCCAAACTCTGAAATGTGAATTTTACTGTTTTGATCTTACCATGTAATTGACTTCTACATGACCTCTGAGACAATTGAAGAGGTCTTCCATTTTAACTCCGCTATTTCGTTCTATGTCCATGGTGTCAAAAAATGAAAACCGTGACATTTCTTCATCTGCCACTGACATTAAAACTTTTTGCCACTAAAAAAAAGAAAATGATGTAAATGATGTTACTTTTTGTTAATGAAATAGCAGTGTGAACACAATCTTGTCATGGACACCTCCTTCAAAAAATGTAATCTGGCTAACAACAAATGGACAATAAACATTTCATTGAACATAATTTGCAAATAAATCTAGATTACTTACAGAAACGGTTTTGCTTACTCCACCTGAAGCAACCTGACAGTTCACAAACTGCCGTCCTTCAAAAATGCTCCTCATTGTATTTATTGTGCTAGACTTTCCTGCAGCAATTTGTCCACACATGAGGAAGTTGAGAGTCTTGACTTTACTGCAAACATTAAATGTCCTCAGT
>JAVGVS010002673.1:0-10999 GCA_032718565.1 Distichodus sexfasciatus
ATTCCATATAGGTATCGTTTTGAAGCTTGATTTATGCCCTTTCATGCAAACATAATAACTCAATTTTGGAAATTTGCGACAAGCGACTGGTTTTGCCGTGGAGGGTCACATTTACCTGAGTACCGTAGTTAAGTATGTAGACGTAGTTACTGTAGTTTTTGAATATCTGTACTTAACCTGAGTAGTAGTATTATTTATTGGAAAGCAATGACTTTCACTGCACTACATTTAAAAGATAAATGCCATACTTTTTACTTCCAACTGAACAGTTCCATCAGAAGTGTACACCTCCAACGTTATCGATTCTTCTTAACGATTCTCTCATTTCCCACCACGAAGTTTTCCGCTTTTCACTAAGTTTAGCGTCGTGGTTCATTACGTCACACTCTCTGCAACATAACCTTCAACCACGAGGAATCATCATGCATAAACAATGTTTGTCGCGAGGTAAACACACGTGCTGTTTGTTAGCGCGCATGACTCTCACAGGGAAGTCCAACATTCACTAAAACCTTCCACTTCAGTTAAATCTTCCCATTTATTACAGACAAAATAATATTTTAGCTGATATATAACAACAACAACCAGTACAGACATTTACTTGATATTTATTTATTCCCGACGCGTGTCCATGGGGCTGTTGTGCCGCGGCTCTCATATGGAACGCCCTCATGGCAAAAATGTACTTCTCTCCCAGACATGAGTAAAAAAATGAGTTATAGGCCAAAATGAGTCTAAATGCTCAAAAATAGCCAAAACTTAAGTATTTCTTTATTTTTCATTAATCAGAAAATATATTTTCCATTCTATAATGTTAGAGAGTAAAAATAAATATAGAAAAATGCATTATTTGTTATGGAATAATTTTATTCTATGTCCAGATGGATTCCAAATGGATAAAGAAGTGTTTCCACCTGCAGTAACCTTAGTGTTCTTCATAAACTAAACCACAGAATGTCTCTGCAGAATAACAACTCTGAATATCAATATGTATGTGTTCATGTTCACAGTCTTGTGCAGATTTTGGGAAAAATAAAATGGCGGCTTTTGGTGCGGAAGACTGTGGCGGTGTGAAGAACTACTTTTTTTGCACTCAAAACACTACTCAGGATTCGATAAGAGAATTGATAAGGAATTTGATTGATAGGCAGAATTGACATTGGCATTGATAAAATCTTATAAAATCCTACCCCTAATTTTAACATTTTAGAATGTTCTACTAAAGCAGTTATTTTGGTAATTTCTTGGTTTGAAAATCTGGCATGACTGAATTTATAACTGAATAGACCTGATTTATAACATCTATAATACATCTGTCGATATAGCAACAGGTGAAATCTTTTGTGCAACCTCCACACACCTGCACGCAAGGGCAATCAGCAACTATAGAAAAGCTATAACGTGTGTGTGTGTGAGTGTGTGTGTGTGTGTATGTGTGTGTCAATTGGCACTCCTGAAGAATAGACTTGGCAGGTTGCCATAGCGACAGCTTGCCAGTGCGGTGTGTCGTTTTCCCGCTGTCTGAAGTCAATATCACAACTTGACCCCCCGACTGGACAAAGCGGCCAATCGTAAAACCAAAAAAACTCAACTCTCACAACAGACGACAAGTTCAAATACTATCCACGTTTCCCGCAGATGTTAAAGCAGCATCAGAAACACTCTGATGTGTGTTTGTTGAGACACAGACGATGGAACACAATAATTTCCTCTCCTCTTTTTGACCTTTTGCTCTACAAATGCAGCCGAAATCCTGCAGGAGGGCAGCGGCTGCAGCTCTGATCAATCAACACCACGGCCTACTAATGACTCAGTGTGTATTCCACAAAAAACACTCCACACACACACACTCCCCCAAATACTCCACACACACTCTGCAGGCCACAGTTCAATAAAAAGCCTTGAAAGCATTTCCTTTAAGCTCTGAGGTAATAATGACACTAGATGTTTTGTTTGTGTTGCAGATGTTTGCCTGGAAATGAGTTCAATAAATGTACAGTTACTAATAAGCAATAAATTAAGCGTAACTATTGGAAAATTTTATCAAATTAACTTAATTTAATCCTGTATAAATGCAGAAAGTAGATGTGAAAAACTGAAGTGATGATCTGCGTTGTTATTGGTCCAAGTTTCTCGGCGATGCTGACCAAGAAAAGTCCCTCAGGTGAGACGTGTATGATTTGCTGTGCGGTGGATTGAAGAAAGTACAAAATAAGTGAGGAATTAACTTTTTTAAAAGACTTTTTTTCACAAAAATACAAGGCATAATTTAGGGGCGATCAATAGCATAAAGGTTGGGCGTTCGCCTGTGATCACAAGGTCGCCTGTTCGAATCACCAGACCGGTAAAGTTACCACTGAAGCACCGTCCTCAAGCACTGCTCTCTGGGCACTACCGATGTCAGCTGACCACTGCTCTCTCCATCACTCCCTCCTTTTTTTCCTTCCTCCTTCAATCTTTCACTTGTCCTCCATCTTCTTCTGTCTCTTACTCTCTCCCTCTCTCGCTCATCTTCACTCTCTCTCTTTATCTCTCTTCTGCTCTCTCTCTCGCGTTGTTTACACGCTTCTTGTGAAATCACACAAAAGCGTCTTGTCGTCAGACTAATTCCATGATTATTCAGCACCAGGCTGATCTTTATCGTTTTCACCAGAAACACATTGTATGTGCGTGTTGTTGTGTATTTTATTTTTGCACTTTTTAAAACTTTTAACTGGCAAACATTTACAACTCGGCAAAATGTGTCTGTAAACTTATCCAAACATTTGTTGTTAGTCACATTTCAAAAAGTCTGTGATGTGTGTGAGAGATGTCTGATATACAAAGACATAAAAACAAACATCCAAACACACTGTTTTCTAGAAAATACTAAAAAGATCACATTAAGAAATTTGAATATTTTTCGATTCATATCACTTTAAAGTGTCTATTTTCTCACAAAGACAGAACTGTCAATTTTATGAACTGCACACACACACACACACACACCTGTCCTCCTGCATCTACAGCGGTCATAAAATGGAAACAGCACAAAAGACGGTTGATGTGAGAGGTGAGTTAAGGTCTGGTCTGTAGCAACAGAAGGGAGAATGTGGCACAAATCACAGATCATCTTAATGATGCTGACTAATGTACCACAAACCCACGACTCGTGCACATGAGATTCACCACAGGCCGGTCGGAGTGACCATGATGAGGAGCCCAGGATAATCACATCAAAAAAACTTAAATCTTATCAATTGATGGTAAAGATTTGTGTAAAATGTCCAACGTAATGATGTGACGAATGTAGTGTTACTTAATTTCAGTGTTGGTCAAGTTGTCTCTGAATTGTAATGCGTTATACGACTCCTGCATTACTTTTGAGTTACTTTCACCAAAATAACTGTGGAAGTAGCGTTCTAAAATAGCAAAATGTAGTTTACTGCAGTTCATTCTACATCCAGTGGAGGGCGATGTGGTGCAGCTGTGATAGCTATGCACTCTGTAGGAAATAGCTCTTTGCTATTTGCAATTTTTCTCTTGTGCCAAACATCTTGTGATGTTGGCGATTTTGGGTTAAATTTTTCAGTAAAAAGTGTGTTGTAACACGCATTACTGGAATATGTAACACATATCTTAGCAGTTTAACCAGTAACTTGGCTAACAGTTGGTTTTCAATTTGTGCTTTGTGTTTCTCAGAGGAAGCAGAAGTTAAAGGAAAGTAATCGAGTTGCACTTTAATAATGTGATATTTATATAAAGTTACTGGTAATTATAATCAAAGTACTTGTTCAAAGTAAACGTCTCAACCCTGCATCTTTAAATGAAGCACTTCTTAAAACTTTCTTCTTTGATCCATGTACACATTCATCAGTCTAACAATCTCACAGAACTCGGTTTGCTACGTGACTTTGCATGCTGAGGTTTGAAGAACAAACGTATTGATTTGTGAGTTCAGCTCGAGCATCAGCTCCCCCTCTTTCCGCTCAATGCACATGGAACATTTATAGTGTTTTTGGATTCTACTTGGTTTGCAGAATCTCAATGCATCTTGAGGTTTGGGTCAGCTGCTTTATGAACGTAAATCTCCCTCTTGGGAGCAAACATTAGACATGTAGACGGTAAAAATGGCTGATCTACAAACATCTGATGAATTAAGCAGAAAAAGTGCTGCAGTGTAATCATTTTTTAAACGAATAATGACAAATTTCAGCTCAGTTTTGCAACTGCAGTCATCATTTAAAGCAAAGTGATAGTCAGCTTTATAAAACTCACAAACGTTCAAGAAATCCAATTTTGAAACTTTTCTTCGGGGTGGGAACCAGAGCCTATAACAGGAACTGCAGGTGCAAGGTGGGTACCAACCCTGGGCAGGCGCCAACACACCACAGGGCACACACACACACAATCACACTCTCACGTTATGAGAGCAAGCCTCATAAAGACATGGATGATGGGGGAGTTTGGTGTGGAGGAACTTGACTGTTGTGCACATCCTTGTTCTCCAAACAGCAGGCGTTGCAGTGCTTTAATTCCGGCCTTGTTGGCTCGTTAACTGGGGACCTCATAATGTTCATAACAATTTATTTGATGCCACAGAACCCGATAGAACACCTTTGGTATGAATTAGTGAGGAGAGACTGCGAGCCAGAGCTTTTCATCCCACATCAGGGTCTGACCTCACAAATGCTCTTCTGGAAGAATGGTCAAAATACCTATACCTTGTGGACGACCTTCTCAGAAGAGGTGAAGCTGCTCTAGATTAAAGTCCACTCCAGATTAAAGTCTATGGATTAAGAATAGGATTTGGCAATACGTTTGAAAATATAGGGCCAATATCCCATTCGAGGATTAAGCCTAGTCCTAGACTAGCTTTGAGTTTGAGTGGTGAACCTCCATTGGTGCTACAACTTAGTCCAAGACTAGGCTTAATCCAGAACGAAGAAACTAGCCCACAATGCGTGAAGACAGATTTAACCAAAATGTAAAGTTCAACTGGGGACAATAATCATTTTCATTCTTTCTATAATAAGCTCGTTTTTCTGTATCTTTCACAGATTCATTCATTCATTCATTCATTCATTCATTATCCGAACTGCTTAATCCCAACTAAGGTTGCGGGGGAGCCGGAGCCTATCCCGGGAATGGCAGGGAACAACCCTGGGCAGGCGTCAACACACTGCAGGGCACGCTCACTCACACAATCACACTCTCACTTCACACTTTACGGGGCCAATTTAGATTCGCCAATTAACCTACAGTGCATGCTTTTGGACTTTGGGAGAAAACCGGAGCATCTGGAGGAAACCCACGCGAACACGACCCACAGCCGAACCGAGGCTCGAGCTCAGGACCTTCTCGCTTCTTTCACAGATATACATGCTACATGTGACGGTGTGATCTCATCTACTCCCACCTCCTTTCCCACATCCTTTTTTGTTCCGCAGCAAGCCAAAGTTTTCTCTGGAGATTTTTCCGGGTCGCGGCACCAGGTCAAGAGACAGAAGCTCGAAATAAGCGGAAAGCGTGAAGGACGTACTCAGCACCGCGAGAGGTCCAGTTACAGCCTCATGAAAGGCGAACGAGGGTCAGGCTGAACCTCTTTGCCAAAGCCTTCGGGCTGTTTCTGGGTTTTATCCCTTTTTCTACAACTTTTCGCTCATTTTTGACATCGCACCCTCATTCTCCAAACAGCAGGCATTAATTCAGGCCTCGCTAGCTCGTTAAGTGGGGACCTCGAAATGTTTATAACGACTTATTCGATGCCGTTTGAATTCATGTCATGCTCAGAAGTTTGGCTAAAATGGGAGTTTGGGGAGTTGGTAATGGTTTTATGACATAAAGTAAGCGTCGCGAGCGAAACTTCACGCATACGAAACCACAGTCTTGCATAAGCTCATTAGCTCTAGTGGAGTTAATTGGCTTGTCCATTTGTGACCCGCAAGTTTGTGTGTGTGTGTGTGTGCATGTGCATATAGACAGTTTCTTTACAACATCTTCACATACATTATCACGAGTATTCATTTATATACATGAGGACGTTAGTGTTCATTCATGGTTAAGTTTAGATCACATTCGGATTCGGGGTATTATAAGATCGTAGTCAGGTTTAGGTTTAGGATTTGATTATAGTTGGATTTAATTTTAGGATTAGATTGTAGTTAGATTAAAGCTAGGGTTAGATTATGATTAGAGTAAGGATTAGATGTGTTAGATTACAGTCAGACTTAGGGTAGAATTACATTATGGTTAGGTTTAAAATTAGGATTAGTTTATGGTTGGATTTAAGCTTATGATTAGATTTGGGTTAGATTTAAGGTAGTATTAGATTATAGTTAGGTTTAGGTTAAGGATTAGATTATGGTTAGATTTAAAGTAATAATAGATTAGTATTAGATTATGTCTTGAGTTAGGATTTGATTAGATTTAAAGTAGCATTAGTTCCCAGTTAGATTTAGGTTTAGGATTAGATTATAGTGAGATATAAAATAGAATTGGATTATGGTGAGGTTTAGGACTAGGATTACGTTATGGGTAGGTTAAGGTAGTAGTAGATTATGGTTAGGTTTAGGATTAGATTATGGCTAGATTTAAGAGAGTATTGGATTGTGGTGAGGTTTAGGATTGGGATTAGATTATGGTTAGTTTAATGGTTAGATTATGTTTCAGTTTGGTGATAATGATGAGATTATGAACGGGTTTAGGATTATATTTAACCTCCAGCAGCCTGGGATTTTCCATTTGACTGCTGCTGTGTAGTTTTGCAGGTTTGAAGCTGATGACTCTGAGCATCACTGCAGTGCACTTCTGAACTCCATCTTTTCACAGCATGACATGTTCTAAATCTGAAACAGAAATAGACTTTTTCTTACAGCATTACACCACTAGGCCTGTCTGCTGGAGAGTCAGCGGGGGAAGAGAGAGAGAGAGAGAGAGAGAGAGAGAGAGAGAGAGTGAGACGGAAAGACAAAAATGAGGAAGAAAACTGGAAAGATTTGCAAATAATCCCATATGTTTAACAGTTTCACTTGTCTGTGTGCGCCAATATTGTTGAAGAATATAGAATAAGCATTGTTGTGATCTCACATACACACTCGGTCTGACTTTGTTCCGTTTGACTCACTCATTCACATTACATTCTCCGAAAACGCAAATCTGCATCACACGACATAAATCCTGCTTTATTCTGTGTCTCACAACCTTCTAACATCACGTCTCAGATATTTATTTTCACCCAGAAACCTCCTGCTGTTGATCCCCTCATTCCTTTAATTTGTCACACCTGTTCATCTTGTTTGTTTCGTACCACCTGGAGCCATTTTACTGGTGAACACTAACATAAAACACACACAAAATTAACTGAAGATGTTAAACTATGATTTTAACAATTATCCTAATTTTACTTATAGAGAAGATTAAACGCTAAATAAAATAACTTTTTACAGTCAATATGGTTTTCAATATTTTACTTTTTTAATGGAGTCCTTTAAAAAAGTCCTTTTACCAAAGTTGAGACTGATTGAGGCTAGACAGTGTTTAAAGCTTCCTTTTTAAACGTCTTCCTCTTCCTCGTCTTATGTTTAGGTTTAAGGTTAAGATCAGATTATGGTTAGACTAACGATTAGGGTTAAATTACAGCTAGATTTAGGGTAGAATTAGATTATGGTTAGGGTTAAAGTTAGGATTCGATAATGATTGGATTTAAGGTTATGATTCGATTTTGGTTAGATTTAAGGTAGAATTAGATTATGGTTCTATTTATTATTATTATTATTGTTATTATTATTATTAACCAAAATCATATGAGCCTTTGAAAAATAACCACTCTTATTTAATTAAGAGCTCTCTCTGTCCTCTCCCTCTCTCTCTCTCTCTCTCTCTCTCTCTCAGGAGACTCGTTCCTCTTTCGTCTCCATCTTCTTTCATCCCACTCTCTCACTTCACTGGTTTTGGGTGTGTTTTTGGCAGCAATGTAATTGAAAGTTGGAGCATCTGAAAAGTTCCTTCACCTTGTGATGCAACCTAGTAGCAAACTACTGAAAATTAGTGCTTTAACAACCTGGCGTGAGGTGACGAGACCCGACCCCACACACACACACCCCCCCTTCGAGAGTAAGTGTGAACATCACACAGACAGATCAGTCGAGTGAATCAATTGGCTGTCTGCTGGTCCTCTAACACTTGAAATGCTCGATAATTGGAGAGGAGGGTTGACAATGGACACCTGCTTACACACAAACACCAACACACACACAGGATATCGGTCTGATAATGACTCAAATACTGTAGCTGGATCGCATATCAATGACATTCATGCACACTGATTCCTATGACAATGAGCAGAACAAGCAACGCAACAAGCCCAAAAGCACATCACACCGTTATACTGTTTAATTTCCTTAACAACACCAGCTCTCACTCACAATCTGTGTTTAAATGAATTATTTTTGAGATGTTATTTTAATAATTAATTAAAATAACATATACATATGAGTGTGTAATTATTACATTGCCTTAGTTAAGAAAACAGTATTTACATCAAGTATTTAAGCATAACAGAATAATCTCAATCATGTATTCAGGCATTTTTAAGCATTATTTTCTGTTTAAAAAAAACTCAGAGACTGTATTGGAGCTGTGGCTAGTGCTACTACTGGATTCAAACCCATGACCTCTTGGTCCAGAGGCGAGTGTCCTAACCATCACCACTTCATCAAAGCTTGAATCTGGATGATGACTGGATAAAAACTGGATTGTATTTTGGGGTTTGTAGTAGTGATGCATTTTGGTTATCACAAGAGCTTTCTAATGCAGCTGTTGGTCTAAAATGTTAACGTTATGTGAGGTAAAACACACTCACAAATCCACTCAGACTTTCCCACAGCCGCTCCCAAAGTCGAAAAGTTGTCAGTTGGAAATGCCGAGACGTTGCTGTCGACGCCTGTTTGAGCTTTTTATTCTTTAACCTTTCAATCGTCTCCCTTAAATGTGAAAAGTATTTTGAGGATCCTGCTGGCAGCGCCAGCCATATTTAGAAGCTATTTTAGAACCCTGTGTGTGTGTGTGTGTGTGTGCATGCAGGTAAAGGTGTGTGGGCGGTGACACACTTCACACAAAACACTCATCCACCCGACTGCACAGAACAATTTCATTTCCAAAACATTTTGAACAATAGAATACAGTGGAACTGTCAGGATACAGGGTTTTACACACACACACACACACACACATTAAAATGTTGAAAATGTAAAAGTTGAAATCTTAACTCATAAAAGATTAAGTGCATTAAGGCCTCGTCCACACGGATGTTCGAAATGAACGCCCTCTGAATGCCATACGCATTTTTGCTGCGTTTTGTTGCTGCGTTCGATTGGCGTTTCACTGGCGTTCGCAATAGTGTCGTTTTCCTCGCGTTCGTCGGGATTTTGACGCCAAGAAAACATTGCATGCAGTGTTTTTTTTGACGCCACCCGAACGCACAGCCAGCCGAACACCGGTGCTGAACGCCCGTGTGGACGCTTTGATTTGCTCCAATGAGCAGAAAAACGGTCGGCGTTCAGTCAGCGCTCACCTGGCGCCACAAACGCCAGAAAAACGCCTGGTTCAGACGTCCGTGTGAACGAGGTCTAAGTGCATTAAGTGCTTTGATTTAGATTATTGTTCATGTTAGACATACAGTGTTAGTACCTTTATTTAAGTACACTCCATATTAGACACATTAGTACCTTTATTTAAGTACTGTTCATACCAGACACTTTTCAGTACTTTTACTTAGAATGTTGAAAAGTTGAAAGTCTCCCTCATATCACACACTTCAGTACATTTACTCAAGCACTCTTCATATCAAATACTAAAAATGCTGACGTATATTATCAACAGTACATGAGTATTAAAGTATTGTCCTGAAGTTAGTAAAGATGTTAGTCTTTATAAGGTGTAATAACCTCAAAGTCTTAAAGTGAAGTGCGTTCGTTTGCTCATTTCTAAATCTAATACCAATTCTCAATTTCCATTCATTTCAAAAATGAAGACGAGGACCAGACTGAGGCACAAATCACCATCGCATTGGCACGGAGGCAGCGGAACATGTCTGATCGTGTCCTGAAGGTTTAAAAATTTACATTGTCAGTTCCATAGAATCCTGCAGGTAGTGATATCAGAGCTTCAGTATCGAGAAAACAAAAACATGTTTATTTCTGTCACTGCAGACTAAATCAGGCAGCAAACTGTAACGAGTAACGGCTGCTGTCAGTAGAAATGTAGAAATGTTTAGTAGAACTGTGAGAGTGAAAGTCACTAGTATTGATCAGTTTTTTGAAAGAATGTGGATTTTTATTCATTAATTTATAATGTCTATAGTTGAGCGCATTTTATACATAAAGACCATCTGACATCTGAAAATAGAGAACACAACACAGAGTGCTACTTAAACATCTTCTGTTACCAGGCAACATGGAGGAGAGAGGGATTTACTGCAGTTCTCTCTCGCTATAGCAAACCTTCATCTGGCAGTGTGTGTGTGTGTGTGTGTGTTGTTGTTGATGCAGTTTCCTGCTGGAGCTGCTGCTGCGCTAATTAGATTTTAGGTTTCTAACCAATCAGCACTCAGACTGAACAACAACAAGTCGACTCTATGATATTTTTAGACTTTCTAATATTTAAAACACGTCAGACCTCATTCACCAACATGTACTTAAATTTGTCTGCAAGAAAGTTAACACACTAAAGTAATATAATTTTCCCTGTCAAAAACAGAGAACGGATGTGCCGGTGCATCCCTTTTATTAAAAACAGGAAAAATAAAGTGGGCACGATGGCCACAAAACAGCAATTAAAAGCTTCTCTTTTATTCAGAAATACCAGGCACTAGAGGTAGGGTAGTCAAGTCCACCTAAACCGAGACCAAGTCCTGACAGAGACCAGAGTATGTCAAGACCGAGACAAGATCAAGACTCTGAAGGGTCGAGACTGAGACTGAGACCAGGGAGGGGTGAGACTAAGACAAGACCAAGACTCT
>JAVGVS010002674.1:0-10998 GCA_032718565.1 Distichodus sexfasciatus
CTCCCTCCATCCCTCCCTCCCTCTCTCTTTCTTTCCCTCCAGCTCTTTCTTTTTTATCTGTCATTTTCATCTCTCTCTCTCCCTCCCTCTCTCCGCTAGTCTAAAGGTCCACTCTCAGTCCCAGGCTGGTTGTGTGTCCAGCAGCGCTGCTCGATGTGGAGATGGGCTGTAGTGTAAGATGATAAAGGAGGTTTAAGTGCCGATGTGTTTGCGTCTCGACTCGGTCTCTACTGATCCAATAGTAATAGTGGGTAATTATTCTTTTCCCCATCTGCACAGCAGTCCGTTCGTGTCCAGGTAGCGGCCTGCTGTATATTTAGCATCGATTCGTCTTTGGTCAGTTGCCAAAGCACGTCTCTATCTGGAAGAGATAGCAGTGGCGGTATGAGCGTGAGGTCTGATGAGGCACAAACAAGATTTCCTCTAACGGCCGATATGGGTCGTGCACCCGTTAATACATGACGGCCTGCGCGATTACACGCCTGCTGCTGCTCTTACGGTAGATCAACACGGGCCTGGAGTGAGTTTAAGTTAGTGGTTATTTGATATTGTGAACACGGCACAGAACAGCACACACTGCCCCACAACCAAGTGAGACCTTTACATGTGACCCCTCCGTGAAAGAGCAGTGGGCCTATTTTTGGCAGCACACAGGGAGCAGTGCTTGGGGACGGTACCTTGCTCATGAGTACCTCAGTGGTACCCTAGGTGCTGCTAAAAGTACACAGCACGCGGCACACAGTGCACCATGTGACCCCTCCGTGAAGGAGCAGTGCGCAGCTAACATAGGCAGCACCCGGAGAGCAGTGCTTGGGGACGGTACCTTGCTCATGAGTACCTCAGTGGTACCCTAGCGCAGCAAGAGCGTATTTCAAGTGCTTGCTAAGGCTGAGATGTTCTTTTGGGGAAAGCAACACAGAGATGTTCATCACCAGTGACTGTTTTGGGCACGTTGCCCAGAAATGCAGATATGTTTCACTCGCAACAGTTAATGGACGCTAAGGACTCCCTCCAGGATATCGCAGACCTTTTTTGAGATCGTTGCGGCCTAAAATGCCTGGTTTTGCATTTGCAACTTTTCTGAAAAAATGTTGCAGTGTTTTATCTGTTTTGTTGCAATTAAGTTACGGGAGCAAGAATTCAACAAATAAAATGGAATCCGTTGTAAAACGCGGAACATCATATAATTCGCTGATGTTCGCTGTACATGTTACCTGTTGAGGCGGGACTCAGCTTTCCACTCACTTTCACTTCCGTGTGTTGTGCATCTTTTAACTCTACTTTGACAGTAACCATGGTAGCTCAAATGCACAGACACAGAGGGGAAAACATCAACGGTCAGCTATGGCGAAGCACCGAAGTTGACTTTTAGTGCTAAGTTTAGAGCAGAACAATACCCGACCGATATTTATGAATCGGGAGAACAACTCTTTTGTAAGTTTTGACAGCACACGATAGACTGCAGCTGTGAGGTGACGTGACGCCACATCAGAAATGTTTCGTTTTGCATGAAAGAATGAATATTTTTTGTTGTTTACAGGTAAATGTTTTACCAAAGCAGTAAATGTTCTCCTGAACCCCAGCACTTTGTTGAAGTTGAATGTGAGATTTTTTCCTATTGCATTGTGCTTTTTTCCCATCCACTCCTTAATTAGACACTTTTTAGGCCAATAAATATGATTATAATGTAAAACACGAAATTCTGAAGAATAAAAATGGGAAAAAATGGAATTTAGGAAAGAACAAAACGGATTCCATAGGGCCCTACTGACTGTATCTGCACAAATTATTGGAAGTACTGCACAGACTCTAGTTCTCCACTGCTGTTACAATATCTGCACATACTAGATCCAACTTGAATGTTAGCTCAGAGATACCGTTTAATTTGATTGGAATTGCCATCGCAGCATCACGACATCCTGGAGGGTGGTTAAGGAGGAGCCATTAACTATAAGCCATTGTGTGTTCATTGCTCAGCACGGTGTGGTCTTTCCCCTTTAAAGTGTGCGTGGTGTGGAGTGAACGTCTCTGTGTATGATGTATAATGAAAACAGAAGCTGTTGATTGGCTTACTAATATGTAACAGGATGAAGGATGTTGCTTTGCAGCTGATGGGAAATGGCAAGGACAAAGCTAACGACACTCTGACAAATGACCTTTTCCTCCTACTTAGCGATGCGTACAGTAAGGTAACCACGGCTGCTGGCTGTCTCCGCAGCGGGACGATATTACAGTTTGGAGTTGGCAACCATCACTTCTGTCCCACTTTCTCTTTCACTAAAGTTAGACAAGAACACTTTCTAGACTGAATCAATACTGTACTGACATGGTCTCTCTCTTTCTTTCTCTCTCTCTCTCTCTCTCTCTCTCCCCCACTTCCCTCGCTTTCTTTTTGCTTTGTTTATTCCAGTGAAATGTACTATTCTGAACTACCAGAGTCCCACTACGGGCCTGTTTCCGGTCAAAACCTGCTCTGAATGTAAAGAAGCCAAAGTCCGAGACTCTCTCTACTGTGCTGCTAGTTCATGGGCTCTGGCCATGGCTTACAGGTAACACACACACACACACACACACGCACAATAATACCAGTGCAGTGAAGAAGAATGCGCAATATTGTAATTAACCCAGTGGAATTAGTTGAGCCAGATGAGAGCGCTCAGGTTCTTCGATGCAAACACATGCCAGGACGGATGTGCAGACACCTGGTCCAGATGGATGATGGGATTGTTTTCAGCACTGTTATAGCATCAGAGACTGTTATGGCGGTGAAGGTGCAGTGCTTTGAATGCAAGTTTATATCAAAATTAGTAATTGAATTAACCTAAAAAATAAAGTGATAATAGCTGAACCTAAAGTAACAAAAGTTGTTATACACACACACGAATATATGTGTATATATAAATGTATATAACATCTGCTAAATGTTTATAAATTAAGTTCAGTGTTTCTAATCAGCTACTCATGCATTACATCTTGTCTTGTCACTAATGGTACAAGATTTCGATCTAAATCAATTATTATTCATTTTTAGTGGTACACCAGGCCTGTGTGAGTGCAGTGTAAAAACTCTGATTTGGACTAAAGGCAGCGATCAGCGATAAGGCCAGCGGTCGGCGATATGTCACAGCTGAAAATAGCCCTTAGAACAGGTCTTCTATGCAGGCAAATCGTTCCTCCCACCCGTCTATCTCTCTCTTTCCTCCAGCGGACGAGGGGAGCAGGTATAAATTTGGTGGCGAGGTTTATCAGACACACCGTGAGCCGTCGCTCTCTTCCTCTCCCCATTAGCACCGCTGGGCCACTTTAATTAAGATGATTTCAATCTGACAGCCTGCTCTCCTCTCATTATTTGCAGAGCGACTGACTTTGTGTGCATGTGGAGTCTGGTTTGAGAGTGGATTAATCGGAGTTCCGGTGTGTGTGTGTGTGTGTGTGTGTGTGTATGTATCTGTGTGACATTGTGTTTGAAAATGTGTGTTTTATAGGGGTGGGCGATATATTGAATGTACTCCTTGGCTTCTCTGCCCTCTCAAGCAGAGCTCTCACTCGTAGAAGGCACACTCGTAGAAGGCACACGTGTGTGTTTATTTTTCTTTGGTGAAATGAAGATTGATGTTTGCTAATCAGCGAATCAGCTGTCGGACTGGGGCGGTGCTAAGCATTTAGCTACATACTGGAGCTGCAAGATGGGGGGCGGGCAGCTTTTACGTGATGGTCCACTGTCACTCTGTGCACAGAAACAACTGACATTCTTTGCGATGTAAACGCGCTGTGCGTGGGCGCTCACGATATGGAACGCCATCACTCACAAAAAAAAACGCTCCGCTTCAGTCAAATCTTCTCGTTATTACAGACAGCACTCATATTTCATTCATTCACCCATTCATTCATTATCCGAAGCGGTGAATCCCAACTGGGGTCGCAGGGGGACCGGAGCCTATTCCAAAGAACTACGGGCACAAAGTGAGGACAAATCCTGGGCAGGCGCCAACACGGCGCAGGGAATTCCTATTTTAGCTGATAAATATCAACAACCAGCGTTCTACTCACAATACAGATAATTACTTGATATTATTCCGGACGCACATCCATCACATTATTGTGATGCGGCTCTGAGTCGCGGCACAGGGAATTGTTGGGAATGTAGTTTTCTCCCAGAAAGAGAGAACATATCAAAAAAAATTATGGAATTTGACTTTTAGTGCTAAGTTTAGAGCAGAACAATACCCAAACGATATTTATGAATCGGGAGAACAACTCTTTTGTACGTTTTGCCAGCACATGATAGACTGCACCTGCAAGAACACGTGAGGTGATGTGACGTCACATCAGAAATGTTTCGTTTTGCGTGAAAAAATGAATGTTTTTTTGTTGTTTCAGTTGTTTAATGTTTTACCAAAGCAGTAAATGTTCTGCTGAACCCCAGCACTTTGTTGAAGTTGAATGTGAAATTTTTTTCTATTGCATTGTGCTTTTTTTCCCATCCACTCCCTAATTAGACACTTTTTAGGTGAATAAATATGATTATAACGTAAAACACGAAATTTAGAAGAATAAAAATGGAAGAAAAAAAATGGAATTTAGGAAAAAATCAAATGGAATTCAGGGAAGAACAAAACAGATTCCATAAGGCCCTACTGACTGTATCTGCACAAATTATTGGAAGTACTGCACAGACTCTAGTTCTCCACTGCTGTTACAATATCTGCACATACTAGATCCAACTTGAATGTTAGAGAGAACATATCAAGATATATATGGTGTATCGCGATGTAGCTTAAAAATATCGCAATATTGTTTTTATCGCCCAGCCCTAGTGTTATATACACGCATCTAAGTTATCTCTCACACTTTCGGGAAGTATTACACATGTATACTGTACAAAATATGTGGATTACATACAGTGCGTAATGTACAGTATTTGGTTATAGATGTTCTGAATGTATAGGCGTTGAGTGATATGATTTCTTCAGGAACAATACCGATACTGATTATTACAATGAAAAATGAAACAACTAATTCTTCAACAAGAAATTTTTTAACGGTAATTCTGTTAATGCAATCATAGCTATGTGAACACCAGAAATAATTTCATGAGCACGTCGGATAATATCTGTTTCCTCAGTATACTGGTTAAAAAAATGTCTGATATAAAAAATGTGAAATATCTGCGTTAATGGTTGTCCAGGCTGATAATCAGTCGACCCCTAGCATGTGTGGTATGTGTTTATTTATGTTTGCTGTAAACAGAACCACTGAAACATGTGATGTGTGTGTGTGAGAGAGTGAGGAGGTTGATTTTGCTTTTTGTGCTGTGATGCAGGCGTATTGATGACGACATGGGACGCACTCATGAGCTGGAACACTCGGCTATTAAGTGCATGCGGGGAATTCTCTACTGTTACATGCGGCAGTCGGACAAGGTGAGTGTGTGTATTTGTGTGAGTGAAGGAGAGAGGCAGAATTTTTTCGGAAACTCTCCATTAACTTTAGCCTTTACTTTACTCTTGCCCTTTTCAGATGATTTCACTGCCATTTAATGAAAACCGCATTAAATGAATAAAAGTTTTATGCGGTAATGAAAAAACTCCACCCTCTCTATCCAAGTAAATAAAGCTAAATGGCAGCACTCCAGCCAGCACTCGTTCAGCAGGAGTGAAATTGAAATTTATACACAGTGGTACCGCCGGTTCGAGTCCCACACCGGTAAAGTTAACACTGAGGTACTCAGGAGCAAAGTACCGTCCCCAAGCACTACTCCCCTGGTGCTTCCCATGTTAGCTGCCCACTGCTCCTTTAAAATCAAATGCAAAGCTCACATTGGGCACCGTGTGCTGCGCTGTGGTGTGTTCACAATGACAAATAATCTCTCACTTTCACTTTCATAATTTTTGGTGTAAAAACAATACATACAAGTGAAATTTGCAAAGCAGCTTTGTGATTAAGATGCCAATCAGTTGATGGTTCTTGTCATAGTTTATTTCACGTTGGGTCAAAGTACAAAATAAATGGTTGAATTTTGACTTTTATGAATGAAAATGCTGTTTGAGTGATGAATTGTCTGACTTAGTTTGAAATATTGCGCTCCGTGCAAGTTTAGCAATGTCCTGTAGAAAACGCGACGCAGCGCCCGGTTCGTCTTCCAAGATTCAGTTAGTACTCCAAAATGTACGTAGTCTATGCAGTTCCAGAACCGAGGTACCACTGTATATATATTTTTTTGTATACTGTATATTTTTAATTTAATGTAATCATTAATTTTCATGTCAATTTGCACAGCTTTAGGAATGATCATGAACATTTTCGATTATTTGTCATTGTGAACACACCACAGCGCACCACAGAGTGCACCACAATCAAATGTGAACTCTGCAATTGTCCCATCCGTGATGAAGCAGTGCGCAGCTTTTCAGGGAGCAGTGCTTGGGCACGGTACTTTGCTCATGAGTACCTCAGTGGTACCTTTACCAGTCCTGGATTCAAACCGGCGACCTTCCGCTCACAGAGCGAACACCCTAAACCGTTACACTACCAACTGCCCTTGCACTTTTATAACTGTGTATTTTGACAAATAAAGAATCTAAACCCACACGAACACAGCCAGACTGTTTGCGACTCTTAAAACCTGCTGGGATTTGTGTGTTGATGCTGATTGCTGGAAATCATTACGGCGTAATAATGCAGTAATAATGAATGTGATATTAAAGGGGCACTGCACCACTAATTAGCTGGGGAGACACCCATTAGCTAATGAGCCCCCAGTAGCATTCCGTATTTGTTAGCCACACTTTAGAGTGTTTTATACAGAGCGCCGTGCTAGCTGCGCTCGAGATGAGCGAGCGGTGCTGTGACTGGACGCTTGCCCCATCCGATTTCATTACCGCTAGTGATTTTGGGACTTGGACTTCTTTAAAGGATTGGCCTAACGAACTTCGGTTTTAATTACCTCTGGGAGGGATCTAAAGCTGCTACCGTAGCGGTTAGGGAGTTCACTCCGTGATCTGAACGTCACCGGTTCAAGTCCAGGACCAGTAAAAGGACCACTGAGCTACTCGTGAGCAAGGTACCATCCCCAAGCACTGCTTTCTGGGCACTGCATGGGTCAAATGCAGAGCTCACATTTGGTTGTGGTGCACCGTGTGCTGTGCTGTGTTCACAAGGTTAAATCACTTTCACTTAAAGAAAGATGAACACGTTTTGTATGAAGTAGTGTGTTTGTGTGTGAGCAGGGTTTAGGTGTTCGTGAGGGCCTGATTGACCCCCGAATTTGGAAAATTACTGAAAAGTCGCCCTGGATAAGAGTGTCTTTTAAATGCTGTAATCGTGATTGAACACACCACAGCACACAGTGCACCACAACCAAATGTGACTCTGCACGGCAAAACCAGTCGCTTGTCGCAACGGAGGTTTCCGAGAAAAACGACCGTTAATGTTGCGTGGGGTAAAATTTTGGATTTTTTGTTTTTAGTGTTTTGAAACAGTGGAAGGTCTATACTGTACTGTTGTGAATAAATTTGGCTGAAAAACTTACCCTTTCCATCCTAAAAACGTGACTTTCTTGAGGTGAGGAATTCAATTCCAGCAGAATGTTAAAAGTTTCTGTTTTGACCGCTCTACTTCAATATTTACGGTAAATCCACTGGTCGACTAGCGTGAAGATATTTCTCCGGAATCCATCTTCGTCTCCCGAGTTCAGTTAACCTAACGCAGGTAGGCTATCCGTGTGGCTGTGAATGCAGCGTAGGCTACCGTAAATACAAACGTAGCCGCGACCGCACCAAGCGTCTGTGAGTGCTACGTCGATAGTCAACTTCAAAGGCAGATTTCTCTGTTTCTTACTTGGCGTGACAGGAGAAACCCGACTCCTTTGAATGTTGATATCTCAGTCATATGTCGTCCCATTCATTCCATATAGGTATCGTTTTGAAGCTTGATTTATAACAATCCAATTTTGAAAATTTGCGACAAGCAACTGGTTTTGCCGTGGAGGGTCACAAATGTGACCTGCAGCGGGTAACTTTTTGGCCCAGGGAGCACCTAGGGGACCGTTACTGGTCCGGGACCTGAACCTGCGACGCTCCGATCATGGGGCCAGTGTGGTTCTCATATGGCTCAAATATCAAAATATGAGGTGTGGCTGAAGACATTTGCATGCTACTCTATACCTAAGTCACGTTCAGCCAGCATGATTTTTGTACATTATTTATACATTCACACAGTCCCGCTGGTGCTAAAACATTCATAGCCCAATCGCCCTCCTAAATACCTCAATAAACACACATAAATTCAGCTCTCGTGTCACGTTCACTTTTAAAACGTAACGCTCAATTAGCAGCCGTTCTAATGCAGCAGCTCTCCTTAGGCTCTGCCGGTTTTTCTCTCGCACGGCCTATTGTTATAAAGCTGTTATTTTTCTCCCTCCACTTTCGCCTGTGAAATTGTTCCGTTTGATTTAGTCCTGACCTCCAAGACCCAGTATGGGGGGAGAAAAGCTTTTTCATGTCTTAATTAGAATGCACGCGTTATACAGTTAATTACAGCGTGCAGCTCTCATTAGCATCTGTCTCTGCTGTTTGCGAATAACATGGCAGTTTTTAATGCGCTGCTGCTGCTGCTGCTGGATGGAATTTGTGCAGCCGAACGTTCGCATCGACACCACAAGCGAAAAAGGTTGCAGCTGTGAGAGGGAATAAAGAGGAGAAACACTGCAGAGATGGAGAGAGGTGATGGAGCTGAACTTTCAAATGTTCGTGCTGCTTGTTCGGCCTTTCAAATGGAAGCAGGTGAAAGTGAAAGTTCCTCAGTTTGCCATTTGCGTCGGCGTAAAAAATCGTTACGGGGCACACACACGCACAAACATGTTTACTCTACGGAGCAACTTCCTTTTCTAGTCATTTCAGGGGATTCGAACCCACGACCTGTTGGTCCACTGGCAAGAATCCTAACCACTAGACCATCAATTTTAAAACAAATTTTAGGGTCACACTTGGTGGAGGTGGTCTAGTGTTTACGATTCTCACCTCTGGACCAACAGGTTGTGGGTTCGAATCCCACCTGTGTGTGTTGTTTCTGACCTAGACTTTACCTAGAGAAAATTTGATGGTGGTGTTCTAGTGGTTAGATTAACGAGTATCCTAACACACACGTTACTAGTCTAATATATATATATATATGTTTATGCTTTCTTATACAGTACAAACTAATCTGTTCAACACTAGAACAGCGCTGGCCTCGTCAATGTCAACTTCTCTCTTGCTAGCCAATCAGAATCGAGGAAGGGGGCGGGACATACACAGTCAAAAACTCACTAACAACAATGGCATCGTATCTGGACAAAAAACTACAATTATGTGGTCAAACCCCTAACCGGTGCTACTCTCCCAGCTGTTTCCTTGCACGGTTTATCTCTTGACCCAGTCTCTACGTCTCCAAGGCATGTGAGCATCTAGTTCAAACGCTGCCGCCAACGCCAAGATGCCATTTCTCTCCATTGTGAAGATCATCTCTTACATCGGCTAAACTACCGCTCTCAAAGGAACGCGGTACAAAGTTACCATGAAATAGGAATGAACACGGAAGTGCCCGATGACGCTTTTCATAATTTAGCAACAAGTGCTGAGAGAAGTGCTGAGAAAGCTCTCTCGGCACCAAAAACGCATTCGGTGAACACAGGCGCTTAAGATCTTGTAGATTATTCTGTCACGTTGCCAATCCAGCGTTATTTCTGCCGTCCTTTCCTTCTGCTTTGTTTTTTGCGTCGGAGGCTGCTCATCATCTGGACAGAATATTTAAATTTTTGTCTTAAAATCAGGACTCACATTGAGTAACCTGGATATATATATTTTTTTAAAATATTGATGTTTGTTGTTTCTGATGTCCAAGCAGCACCAAAGCTCAAAAATGTCAGTTGTTGTTTGCTCAAACTCATCAGTAGTCCAGCTCTCACATGTGCTCATTACTACTGCAAGTTTGACAGAGTGGAGCGTCGATTGGAACGTGGTGTCTCTGCTCTTTATTGTCTGATCTATACTTTGGATTTTTTATGTCTGTTCAAGTACAAAATAAGGTAACGCGATAAATCAGTTTAGCATTTACACAGCTACAAAGGTGTAACGCGTTGCAGCAGAGTGTTATCAAAACAGGATAAAAGGCATTATAAAGCCGGCGATACCCCGCGGTGTGAAGTGCCACCTCTGTGCCATGCTGTCATCTTTATACCCGTTTATTTCCACCCGTTCCCCCGTGAGCGAGGGATGGAGAGACCTGCGGGGGCGAGGTCCGGCCTGGCGACACGCTGACAGGAGTGAGGGAATGAATAAAAGGAGAGGTGTATCTGGGACAGAGGGATGCCTGGCGTGATCCACAGAGAAGAGTGTAGAAATGGGGCATTTATTTTTAACACTTTAAATATGCTGGAGGGGCTGGCTGTGGGTGTGTGTGTCGCGGTCAGCGGGAAAGGTCGAGATGGAACTGAGGCAAGTGTGTATTCTACACGTCTGTCTACACACTGCGGTATTCTCTGTTCTACGTGTCATAATACCTGCGTCTGTACAGCTGAAAGACTTTGCGTTTGAAAGTTCATAGAGATAAAAAAGAGACTGAGTTCTCTGCTGTACCTACAGTATACTCAGTTTTTGTTATTTATTATTGACAAATCTTTCACTGGTGTCTTCAGAATTAAATTTGCATTTATATGGACTATCTAACTTTGTATAGCTTCTGTCTCCTCAAAACACCGAGGCCTAACAATCAGACAGTGATAAAAAGTATATGTATCTATATGTAATTTGTCTATTTTTTTTAATTAAACCACAAAACACAATTATTTTTTAATATTTGTTTACAAAGGTAAGAGGAAAAAACATAATTTTCAAATTTCTCTTTTTGAGCACAAATAAAAAAGGGAACAAAAGAAAAATTAGAAAATTATATTTGGCTTTTCCATTTTAGAAACAAGTCTCGAACGCAAGTGGTGTGACCTGGATATGACCTTTAAAT
>JAVGVS010002675.1:0-10998 GCA_032718565.1 Distichodus sexfasciatus
TTATAATAATAATCATAATAATAATAATAATAATAATAATAAAATACAGATCCAAGTGGCAATAGTGGGGTCCAAGCATAAGTAGTAATAAGCAGCAAAATGAGGTAAGCGTCAGAGAAAGCAGTCAGTGAGTCAGAAGTCTAAATTAGCAAAAAAAAACTCTTTTATGACATCACATGAATTTATGTAGCATTTTAGCATCCCCTATTGTTCGATGAGTATCATTGTATATTTCCCTCTTCCATCTTAGTTTTGATTAGCTACATCAATCATATCAAGACATAAGGAGTTAGAGCGCAGAACAATAAAGTGAAATCACAAGGGAAAAAAAATTATGAGA
The DNA here is from genome assembly GCA_032718565.1 of Distichodus sexfasciatus. Taxonomy (NCBI): domain Eukaryota; kingdom Metazoa; phylum Chordata; class Actinopteri; order Characiformes; family Distichodontidae; genus Distichodus; species Distichodus sexfasciatus. The sequence continues at coordinate 341 of JAVGVS010002675.1, forward strand.
ATAGAAATTTGTGACGTAGTAGTGGTTTCTTTTTTGTCATGACAGCTTCAATAAGTTGTGTTTATAAAGAAGCTAACCTCTAACAGTGTTCATATACTGTAAGAACTGGGTGGTTTTCTATCATTTAAAGTAAATTTAAAAAGCTCTGTCATAACACCACAGAAATTAATGTGCCCCTTAACCGCCCCCTAGTGGTCAAAATGCTTTTTCCTTTGCTATAGCCACAATTAACGGCTGATCCTTATGGTATGTGGTCTATGGTGAATTTCACAGCATTCCTACTTAAGCTGAAAATTTCAGTCTTCTGTGACTTATGGTTAAATCTGCACAGTTATGTAAGAGAAATAATAATAATAATAATAATAATATTGGTCATTAATAATAGCAAAATAATAATAATAATAATAATAATAATAATAACACTTAAAAGAGGGTTCCGTAAGCAATTCGGACCCCTAATAATGGTACTCATTCTCAAGTTTTTTCTTAATGTTGATCTTAAGAGTTTAACTGTAGAACTGTTTACAACTTAAGAACGATAGTTAGGTAATATTTTATATTTTATACAAACATGCATGCAATATATTTTGCGTAAGAGAGCTCTTCAGCATTTGTAGGTTTTGTGCTCATCTACAGATTAATGTCAAATAAGAAAACATTGGCAAATGCCAAAATTTCTGACAATCACATAAGTGGGTTTTAAGATCAAATTTCTTCTTAAGAATAATATGTTAAATAGGTCCTGTGATCTTTATTTTTATTTTCACCTTTCGTATATATATGCAGACCAAAGTGCTTTATGTTACATATTAAATCATAGAAAAAGACGAAAGAGGCAAATAACAGTCAGAGTTGATGTACAGAAAGAGTTGCACTACAAAAATGATAAAAATAATAATAATAAAAAAAGATACTTAATCTTTTGGTGCGTAATGACTAAAGGCTGCTGCCTCCCCACTGTATTTCTCATTAACTACTAGTGCATGAGAATCTAAGAGTTGGATGATCTAAGAGCCCCGGTGGGAATGTAGGTAGTTAAGATCTGTGATATAAGAAGGTGCTCGGACATTAAGTCAGTAAAATTATTTTAAAAGACAGAGGTAGCCAATAAAGTTCATATAGAAGTGCTGTAATATGAATGTAATCTGATGCCTTTACTTGTACCTGAAGGCTACAGCTAGAACAAAGCTCATTTTCTCCAGCAGCTCAAAAACTGAGCACTTTCCAGACCTGACCGGGCAGGTGGCTGTCGTTTTAGTTGAGGTCACTGGAGAAAAGAACAGATTTTGGCTGTTTGTTAAACCAGGGATCAGGTGGAAGCCCCACTACCCAGTCGGCTTTCTCTGCATGCTTTTTAATCCTCACTAGTCATAAAAATAATCCGCTACAAATACATGAAACTGTCAAGTTTTTAAAGTTTATTACGACATGATTTTGGCTTCTTTGGCGCTGGGTTTATGACCAATACTTTCTTGTTATCAGCGTTGTGCTTGTTTGAGCCTGACCACTTAATCGGCATCACAGTATTAACTATTGCCAATTGATGATGATATTAGTTAGAAGCGCTTATTTAAAAAAAGACGTTAAAAAAGACATTTAAAAAAGACATTAAAAATGACATTTAAAAAAGATGGAACATGGATCCTTCAACTATGTTATGAGTGCTGTTATTATGTATTTTGTCCACTAGAGGCTGCACTGCAATTCCACTTTGCCTTTTTGTGTTTATGTAGATTTGGCTGTAATTTTTCAAAACGTTAATATGTTTTTACTTTATTTGAACTACTATTTATGAAACTAACAAACACAGTCATGTTGAGAAATCTTGTTAGGGAAAAGCTTTATGTTTTTCATTTTTTTTAGAAAAGTGAAAATTGGCTAATTTTATTAATAACAAATTTTTAAATCTCCAGATTGTGATCCTTAATCATATTCCGAGATGGGAATCATCCCGGGAAGCCCGCTCCGCTGTTATCAGGTGGCATTCCCACCCCGAGCATTCCATCGGGAATCCTTACATGAATGTGGAGACTCCCGGTGGAGCTGCGAGTCTCGGAGGCCTCGTTCACACCTAAACCCACAAGTGCCAAACAGGGACAAGCTGCCACGCTAACACCTGCCAGCCTTTGCCGTCTAATCGCTTCTCACACTCAAAAACTTGTGAAGCTAAATTACGTGGGCAACTAATTGAAAAGCGAGAGAGGGATTCTTTAGGCTGGACGGACACAAGGCAGTTTAGCTGCAAGCCGTCAGGTCACGTCCTCGGTAGTAGAGCTGGACGATTAATAGAATTTGAATCATGATTATGATTATTGCTTGTTATAAATTATGAGAAAAATTTATTATTTGTGTCCCCTATTCAGTCCCTCCAGGATTTCACGGACCTTTATTGAGATTGTTGCGGCCTAAAATGCCTGATTTTGTGGCAGCTTTTCTAAAAGTTGTGATGAAAGTTACAGTGTTTTTAGGCGTTTTCTTGCAATAAAGTTGCGGGAGCAAGTCAAAGTTGCAGAAAAAATTGCGATTTTGTCCCCTTTTATTATGATTCTTTAACAATTAAACAAAATGAAGGGAACAAAACCATTATTATTTTTTATTAACCATTAATCATTTAATTATTTTTAAGGTAAACACGGGACATTTTTTCACACGGCTCCTACGTGTTTTAAACATAACAAGGAAGTGAGTTTGCTGACGTATGGCTCAATATTTTGCACGAAAGGCAGTGATTGGTCAAAAATTGCGGTAAAAAGTTGCGGTAATTGGTCAAAATTGCACGGTAGTAATAAATTCACAGGGACTGGCTGAATTTGCGTAATAGTCGCAACATTGCAAAATCCTGGAGGTTCTGCTAATTAATTAATCCAGATCCAGATTAATCAGTGTGGTATTTTTTCAGGTGTGGGTTTAACGATGCATCCATCTACATCACGATAAGCATAATCCAAGCATGTAAAACAGATAAAACATCGTCAGTTTTTACAGTAATTGCACGTGTTTTGGTCCCTTAGATGTCATGGATGAAAATGAAAACATGAGGTCTGGTCGTAGATGCAGTGGACAGTTTGTGATTGTGTAAATAATTACAGAAAATAATCCTCGCAAAATTAATTGTGATTATGATTTTGACCATAATTGTGCAGCTTTACCTCAGAAGTTTTTAAAAACTGAGCAGGCAACTTTTGTAAAGATTATATTTCTATGTGGACTGTATGCTTGAGTGTGTATGTGTGTGTGTGTGCACATTAATGAAATTTCTCCCTCTATACTGTATGTATTTGTGTGTTAATTTAATTATGGAGATTAGGCGGAGGAGGAGGAGGAGGAGGGCTTTGGGGAGGAACTCACTGGAAGTCAGGTGCACATATTTAAAGCGCCGTCTTAGTTGCGATTACCATAGTAATTATTCACCGTTTGAACTCCAGACAAATGAAAACCTTGGAAATCACACGAGCCCGGGGACTGGGAGCTGGAGCTGGAGCAGGGTTCCTGACAAGGGACAGACGCGAGAGAAACCGAATCCCAACCGAAATTCAGCTGGGAGACCTGCTGGAGAGACAGAGAGTTTTTGGCATGTCAACTTCTCGCATCAGATTCCCTTTTTACTCCCGCTTCCTCCTCCTCCTCTTGAAGTGCTCCTGCTGCTGGATGTAGATGCGGAGTGGGAATCAGTCACTTTTTTCTCCCAGATTGGGTGGGTTTGGGGATGGGGGGCTCATTTTGTCTAGCAGTTGGAGTAGAGCGAGCCTGAAAAGCAACATTTTGTCTTATGGCCTGAAGACGGGGCCGGAGTGCTGCTGTCGTTTTAGTTAAGGTCACTTCCCCAAAGTTTTTTTCCGGCTTTGGCAAACAGGGATCAGATGGAAGCCCCTCTGCTTAATCTCCTCCATAGTCAAATACAAATACTTAACGCAGTCACGTTTTCAGAACTTATTATGACACAGTATTGATTTCTTTGGTGTTTTGGAGTCAGTAATTGATACTTTCTCATACACAGCTCTGTGCACATTAGGGCCTGACCGTCAATTCGACGTGGCGGTATTAACAATCAATATGTACGACTTGACAGTACATGGGTTTCAACACTTCTAACGGGCAAAAAAGATAAATAAAACTGAGAGACAGAAGATGGGATGCTTCATGTCGTTGCGGAGGTTTCCGAGAAAAACGACCGTTTATGTTGCATGGGGTAAAATTTTGGATCTTTTGTTTTTGTGTTTTGAAACAGTGGAAGGTCTATACTGTACTGTTGTGAATAAATTTCGCTGAAGAACTTACCCTTTCCATCCTAAAAACGTGACTTTCTTGAGGTGAGGAATTCAATTCCAGCAGAATGTTAAAAGTTTCTGTTTTGACCGCTCTACTTCAATATTTACGGTAAATCCCCTGGTTGACTAGCGTGAAGATATTTCTCCGGAATCCATCTTCGTCTCCCGAGTTCAGTTAACCTAACGCAGGTAGGCTATCCGTGTGGCTGTGAATGCAGCGTAGGCTACCGTAAATGCAAACGTAGCCGCGACCGCACCAAGCGTCTGTGAGTGCTACGTCGATAGTCAACTTCAAAGGCAGATTTCTCACTTGGCGTGACAGGAGAAACCCGACTCCTTTGAATGTTGATATCTCAGTCATATGTCGTCCGATTCATTTGATATAGGTATCGTTTTGAAGGTTGATTTATGCCCTTTCATGAAAACATCATAACTCAATTTTGAAAATTTGCGACAAGCGACTGGTTTTGCCGTGGAGAGTCACATATTGGCTTTTGTGTTTTTATACATTTGGTTGAGAATTAAAACCTCAAATCCTCTTTTTGCTTCCCCTTCCTCCTCCTCCTCTTAAAGTGCTGCTGCTGCTGGATGTAGATGTGAAGGGGGAATCAGTCACTTTTATCTCCCAGATTGGGTGGGGTTGGGGATGGGGGGCTCATTTTGTGTAGCAGTTAGTGTAGAACAAGCCTGAAAAACAACCGGGGCTGGAGTGTTGCTGTCGTTTTGGTTGAGGTCACTTCCCCAAAGATTTTTTTTTAACTTTGGTAAACACGGATCAGGTGGAAGCCCTTCTACTCAATCTGCTTTTATTGTTTTTTTATCCTCCGTATTCTTAAAAATAATCCCTTAAAGCAGTCAAGTTTTCAGGACTTGAAATATAACACGGTGTTGACTTCTTTGGTGTTTTGGAGTCCATAATTGATACTTTCTCATGCACAGCTCTGTCCACATTAGGGCCTGACCGTTAAATCTGCATGGCGGTATTAACGATCGATATGGCTGGCTTGGCGTTACAGGGTTTCAGCACTTATAACGGGCAAAAAGAGATGAATAAAAATGAAACTGAGAGACGGAAGATGGATGCTTTGTGTTGTTGCATATTTTGTCCACTAGAGGGTACATGACAACTCACATATCGGCCTTTTGTGTTTTTATACATTTGCATGGAATTTAAAACGCTCTTTTTCTCTCACTAAAGCTGAGCTTACACTGCATATTTCGGCCCATGTTCAGCTGATTTTTCACTCGTGGGACTATTTTTTGGATCGGCACGAGTTTCAGCTTAATCGCGCATCATGCGTGGTGTAGTATACAAGGGGTAACGAGCACCGATTAACCCCTCACGACCAGCTCCCGATCGGTAATCGTATGGTGGGACGAAAACAGGCCTCCTCTCACTGTTGATGCAGAGCCATGAGCCGACTCTCCTGAACCCCAGTGGGTTTTCACCTCATTGCGCCTGTGCGAACGCAGAACTGGAAGTGAAAAGCAAGCAGAGTACAAACATGGAGACACAGCGTGTAGTCTGGACAAAGGCTTTGGAGGCTTGACGTTACAGTTTGGGTGCGGGAGTCTGATGTGTCGTGTCGTGTCGTGTGAGCATCGTCCCATATAGTGTGTGCACATAAATCAAGAGCTTTGGCTTTTAAACGCACGTGATTTAGTCGTGCATTTTGAGCTGGAGGTTTACACAACGACTGAAAATATGGTGTACGCCCAGTCTAAAGTGATGCAGATGTAGATGTGGAGGTGGAATCTTCCAGCTGGGACAAGGGATATGGGGGAACAGGAGGGGGACGAGGGGCTTTTACAGCCCCATGTTGCCTTTTGTTTTCTAGGCACGTCCTGCATTTTTTATTAATTTATTTATTTTTTCCTAACGTGGCCTGTATTTCCCGTGCCGGGCCTCGGCGTTTACTATGCGCGATAAATTTTATTCCCATATTTATGCCCGTTATCCGCCGGACGGAGCGCCGCTGTCCTATTTCTCTGATGGAGGGGCGAGAACCGGAGTGAAACCTCACTCTCGCTGAAGTCATTAACCCTCAACACACCCCGTCTGAGAAGCTGAGGGTTCGCCGCTGTCACACACGACAGACGTTATTCCCCCGGCCCCTGTCAGGCCTCCTTCGTTACACCCACACACACGGTGTGGCCTACATCAATACCTGCACTACATAAAGCTGCTGACTTACACTATGTAATTTTTTTCTTTCCCCTGATTTTAGCCCCAGTTTCACGCTCGGACCCTCGTTTCCAAATCAGGTAGGATTTCAAGACAGTTAAAAGCAGGGATGTAACGATACATTGATCTACATCAACAGTATCGAACCAAAATGAAATTGTCGGTCAGACATCATACATCATGGAACATAAATTGACGTTGAACAGCAATTCTGTTTTTATTAAGGGCCTGTGTCCACCAAACGCGATCAAAACCTCACCTCCAGGGCACTTTCTCGACTCTTTCTCTCAGTGCTCGTTGTTGCTAAGTTACTAAAACCGACATTGGGCACTTCCGCTGAAGGCACTTAGCACTCTGAACGCTGAAGCTCAGGATTTTTACTAAAAATAGGCTCTGCAAAAAAAAAAAAAGATTATCATGTCAATACTTTACGTATAAGTATATGATGTGAAATTTAACCTGCAGTCTTCTCTCATTAGAGAGTTCTGATTTGTCAGAAATCTTTGCCCGAGTTTGGAAACTTAAGACCGGGGCAGTTGGTAGCATAACGGTAAGGGCGTTCGCCCCATGATCGGAAGGTTTGCCGAGACTTTAGGTGCGAGGCAAGGACCAAACCTGGACCCGGACCAGTATAGGTACCACTGAGGTACTCATGAGCAAAGTACTGTCTCCAAGCACTGCTCCCCCCGAGCGCTGTCCATGTCAGCTGCCCCCTGCTCCTTCACAGATGGATCAAATGCAGAGGTCACATTTTGTCCTGTTGCGCTGTGTGTTGTGCTGTGTTCACAATGACAAATAATGTTTCACTTACTTGCAAAAATTACATTGCAGTGTATTTTTGGGATATATTTCAATATAAAAAATACAGGATTTTGTGTCAGTGACTAGAGTAGAGTTGAGTGAAGATCCATCCTCAAAGCAGCAGAGCGCATCACGATGTGGCTCAGCCCCTAATGCGCGTGGATGCTTTTTGCATTCCTCCTAAAGAAAGATAGCCTTTTATGAATTTTTAATCGCATCACGGGACGTGTTTGTAAACCGACCGATCCTGCAGTCCGCATGGAAGTCGTGTAGATTTTCAGATGCTATCAAACGTTGCTTTTTGATTAGTTTGCAGAAAACTCCATCTTTGACATATGCAAAACACACACACACACGCGGCAGTCGAGCTGTGATGGTTTGGGGAGGTGAGATATAGAGCGACAGCAGCATGTGTTTGGTATATTTGCACAGCAGATGCCTGCATGAAGCTCACGCTTATCAGTAATTGCTTTGCCATTACGGCAGGACGAGCGATGGAGCGAGCGGCAGCTTCGTCCGCTAGCGTGGAGGGGGGAAAAAACCACTGTGATGTACAAAACAAGGACCTCCGTAACTCCGCTTATAACTTTGGAAAATGTTCTTTCACAGTTGGATTCAGAATTAAATTTGCAACAAAGATGGATTATGATATTTCTCACCACATCTTCAAAGTGTAGCTACAAGGGCATGTGTCCACCAAACACGTATTTTTTACGCCGGGAGTGCTCAAAACCTCACTTCAAGAGTGCTTTCTTGGCGCTTTCTCTCAGCGCTCGTTGTTGCTAAGTTACAAAAAGTGTCATCGGCCACTTCCGCGAGATCGCTAGTTTAGCGATGGAGAGAAATCGCATCTTAGCATTAGTGTGAACGTTTGAAATAGATTCTCAGGTCTTTGAGACGAGACTGGGTGCATGAAATCTTCTCCAGCTGCTCCAGATTCGCTGCCATTTGTAGTGAGTTCTTGCCAGTGTATGCCCCGGCCCCTTCCTTGATTTGGATTGGCTAGGAAGAGACAACTGACATTGACGAGCGCTGCGCTGATGTTTTTTTCCGCTAAAGGCGCTAAGCACTCTGAACGCTGAAGATCATAGGATTTGTTTTAAAAATAGGCGCTGACAGCAAAAAAAAAAAACGTGTTTGGTGGACACATGCCCTAATACCTGGCAAAAATGTTCAAACATTCTGCGTAACTTGCGTTCTTGATAATTGTTGTTGAATTTGGTCATAAATTGACATTTTATTGTTGGCCGTTAAAGTTGCAGTGTTTGGTTAATATTAAGCTGTCCTTGTTGTGGTCACTGTCGTTTTCACAGCGGATTTAAGTGAGTGATTATTTGTCATTGTGAACACACCACAGCACAGCACACAGTACCCCACAACGAAATGTGACCTCTGCATTTGACCCATCCATGCAGGAGCTTTTTTTTGGCAGCCCCCGTGGCGCAATGCTTGGGGACGGTACATTGCTCATGAGTCCCTCAATGGCACCTTTACCGGTTTGGTACTTGAACTGGCGACCTTCTGATCACGTTGCCAACCCTATAAGCGTTGCACAACCAACTGCCTCTGAATTTTAAAATGTACATTGTGAGGTACTTACAGTATGAGCAAGGTACCTTCCCCAAGCTACAGCATTTCAGCTGCCCAATATTTCATTATCTACAACATCTCATTTTTATATTTCTAGATTTTTCCAATATTTTACTAAATTACACGGTGCTCCGCTGTCCCCAGATCAGTTTCGGCAAGGGTTTGTGGAGTTGTCGTTGTGAGATTCCGTATCTTGTGCCAAACCCGGTGATACATATCAAACGATAACACTCCTTAGAATAAGCTCAGGTGTAAATCCTGGCTGTCGACAAGCAGAGGGTGTGATAGATAAGAGAGCATGGTGGAGGCAGACAGCAGCAGAGAGATGGCGCGAACTGTGTATGTGTGTGTGGGCCTCAGGCATGACCTGCTGCCAGGCCGAACCTGATAACGCTTCCCCCCGTAGTGTGTGCGAGCGTCCCGTCTGCAGAGACGTGCCTCATTCCATTGCATCGCTGTTTAGCCAAAGCAAGGCTGCTGAGTGATAGCATCACATTGAGAGCACTTTATGATAACTCCATTATTTATTTATTTATTTAATTATTATGATTTTAACCTTCATTCATTCATCATCACACTCACATTCACACCTTACGGGGCCGTTATTTTGGAGCATACGGCTGCTTGTCCACTCCAGCGACGCTGTGCATGGAAGGGTTAATACAATTACTCTTCTTTCTTTTCAGCAGGTAAATCACTTTAGCATTGTATGTTGCTCGTAACTGTGGCACTCTTGACCTTGCATCAGTCTCCTCCGCAACCCTTTCAGCACAGTTGCTTATTGCAGCGTTTCTCGGGCCCGCCCTTATTGTTTGAGCCTTTTTTCCCCAATCGACCAGATTAGATTAGCTTTATAAATTAATCAAACCATTCACCAGCTAATTTAGGGATTACACTGAAAGGAAAAGCCCAGCTGTGCGTCGCGGAGGCCGTCGTACAATGGCAGCCAGGAAGTCTGGAGAGACTGCGACGGAGAAGAAGGAGAAGGACTGAACGGCTGCTCTTAGATGCGTCTCGTGGGCCCTGTTCCACTGCGAGAAAGGAGAAATGCTGATCGCTGGGACGCTTCTCATCAGCAGAGCTTAAAGAATTAAGGGAACACGATGAGAAAACACATTGTTCATTTATGCAAAAAAAAAAAGTCGAGGCATCCGGGAGCGGCCGCTTTTTGTGTTTACTTAATTTATTCACAGCCCGGCGATTGTTTCCTCTCACAACTGCGTGCGAAAGCCTTTTTTCCCGATCTATTTATTTACGTTTTTTTTTAGGGTACAACACTAGCTCTTTGTGACAGCTACGTTTCAGCTCCCTCTTCTTCTATTCTTATTCTCTTTATCTAATTTTCTTTGTTGTGGCATAAACAAGGAACTCGCAGAAAATTCAATTACCTCCGCCTTTAGAGATTCCCCTCGCGCGGCTCTATCGGCTCCATCTCGCTCTTTCCCGGAGTTATGCAACTCTGGAATCTGGCTGCTAATTTATTCAAAGGCAGTGCGTAAGGTTTGGGCCGCGAGTGCCTGAAATAAAATGCAGAGTGCTCATTTATTACAGTAGCTTTGCATGTTAATTAAGGCAATTAAGACGAAGGGGCACTAGAGGTGGACAATATGATCTCAAATCGGTATCATGATGAATAGAATATTTTGCCATGATTATGATTAATGAACGATTATTTTGCTTTCATTTTTGTTGCTCGTTTTTGAGGCAAGGAAGAACACAGATGTAGTGGCAGACTGGACGGGGCGGAGTCACATGTGGTAGTATGTTTTTAAGGAGATGAACACACACTGGGGAAAGCATTAATTATGTGATTG
>JAVGVS010002677.1:0-10993 GCA_032718565.1 Distichodus sexfasciatus
GAAGGAGCAGTGGGCAGCTAACAAGCGCCCGGGGAGCAGTGCTTGGGGATGGTACCTTGCTCATGAGTACCTCAGTGGTAACTTTAACGGCCCTGGATTCGAACCTGCGACCTTCTGATCACGGGGCGAACACCCTACCGTTACGCCCCCATCAGCAGCTTTCAACATTTACATTTACGGTACTTAGCAGACGCTCTTATTCACAGCAATTTCCATTTCCCTAATTTCAAAATTACAACTACTTGTGTTACTTGTACCTTTAGGCCCTATCCACAGGGGTGTTGGAATCTTGAATAAATGAACGCACTCTGAACGCTCTACGTGTTTTTTTTCTGTATTTTGATTGACTTCAGTGAGGCGTTACATTTGTTTGATTAAGTAAGTATTGATGGAGATTATGGTTCCCAAAAAAGCATTTGGCTCCTAAATGTTTTTTTTTTTTGTCTGAAGCCCTGAGGTTCGCTTTAAACAGTTGAAGTGAACCTCAGAGCTTCAGACAAAAGAAAAACATTTAGGAGCCAAATGCTTTTTTTGGGAACCATAATCTCTATCAATACTTACTGTTTATTTACTTATTTCTTTGTTCTACCTCACACTGCCTTTTCTTTCTCCATATTTGACATGCTTAATATTGTCTTATAGTTTACATAATAGGAATAGTAAACTATCCTAATGGAATCACGGGACATATTCGGTCCTCCAGGACGTCAACCGAAGGCCAATAGTGCCGTTTTCTTTAAGTTTCTCTGGATTTTGGCGCCAGGAAACGACTGAGGACCTACAAAGAGTAGTGAATATTTGTACCTAACTACTTAAATACAAGTACAAATATTCACTACTCTTTGCATGTCTGTGTACATGGTAATCTTGAGAGTTTGAAACGAAAGCAACTGGACATCTTTTCAAGTTTCTGAAGAAATGAAGAAGCCTTTTCGGATGAAAGGAGGAGCGTCTTCAAGTCCAGTTGCCTTCGATTCAAGCGCTCAGCACTCTTTCCAGCACTGCTGCTTTTACACGAAAAGTCGTTAATGAAGCTTTCTCTCCTAAAAAGTCGCCTCGACTGGCATCCCCATGCCAACCCACGAGATTCCAGGTTCCTCATCACGTCACGTCAACCGTCGCCACGACTCCCACACCCGGCGTGTTCCGCCAGGATCCCCGGCTACCAGTGACAGGTAATTAAGACACACAGGCACACACACAACAGCAGTGTATTGTGAGAAAACAAAAAAAAACTATGTGTTGATGTGCTGACGAAATATCACCGCGCATTAGGCAGAATGGACTCATTAAAGTTTATTAGTGTGACACTAAGTGAACAAGTCGTTGCCTGTTTATTATGCCATCGAGTGACACGCCGCATCTGACCCGGTCATAGAACATGGCTTCATTCCTCATCGAATTTGACGCCCGTCTTTTCTGCTCCATCGTTCGGTAAACGGGGAGGCGACAGGTGGAAATCGAGGGCAAAGTCATTCAACGCCAGGATGTTGTGGTTGCTTTTACTCCTCTGAACGTGTTATCGCTGATAACAATGAGGTTTCCTTTCCGGTTACAAGATTAAAACATTTTTATCTGTCACGTTCATCGTTATAGCAGTTTTACTAAATTTGGAAAGTAAAAGTATACAGAAACATGCTTTTCCAAAAATAGAATTTCATACGATAAACAGCACAAAAACCGTGAGAGAGCGGTCAAAAGCTCACTTCCAGAGCACGTTCTCTGCGCTTTATCAGCACTTCTCTCAGCACTTGTTGTTGCTAAGTTATGTAAAGTTCTTGACCGTGTATGCCCCGCCCCTGCCTCGATTTTGGATTGGCTACAAAGAGAGAAGTGACATTGACGAGCCCAGCGCTGTTCTAAAAGTCGAATGGATTTCAACTTGAAGCGCTCCGAACACTGTGTAAATGTTTTTGTTCTGCTGCTGAACACTTAGCGCTCTAAACGCTGAAGCTCATAGGATTTGTATTAAAAATAGTTGCTGTCAACAGATATTTGGTGGACACAGGTCCTTACTCTACATGTGCCAGAGACTTGGACTCAAGTCACACTTGAGTCACAGAAACAATGACTTGAGACTTGACTTGGATTCGAGGTTTGGGAGTCGTGAACAGTCTGTATTCCATGTAATTATTGTTTCTTATCTTAATTTATTTCAGTTTGTCCAATATACTGACGTTAGAGAAATCGATAAATACTGAAGCGCTGCGTTAGCGTCGCATTGCTGCAAACACTGTAATCGATGGTCCTGGCTACACGAAACTTTCCATTCTCATGAGCAGTAAATAAAGAGCAGTATATCGATTTTTTATCAATCACATGTAATGGTAACTGGCTCTTGCACCAGAAGAAAAATCAAAATGGAATATGAGTGTTTCCCCTTTTTTCCCTTGTTCAGTTGAGTGCAAATCAGCACATTATTTTGTACTGGGATTTTTTTTTTTCTTTGCATTTCTGCATTTTCTTTGTGATTTAAAAAGTCAAGGAGACACATATTATTGAGCGCTGGGTTTTTTTTTTCCACAGATGCATCATCACTTCTGTACATCTCTCTTTGGGACGACTTCTAACCAGTGGCTTTTTTATTGAAGCCATTACTGAGGCAGTCGCCAGGAGAGCTGATGCACAGCTTTCGAGCTCCGAGTGGGAGAAGATAAAATAGAGACAATTTAAGCGGCGCCTTTGATAAACCCGGCTTTTCCGATACGCAGCATGTTTTAGTTGAGCAGGACGAAAGGAGGTGAGGACGGGAGGCGTGCAGCACGACAGCAGCAGCATCAACACGCTTGTCTGGGAGCTGAAACATAAACTTAATAAACCTGGGAGGCATCTTTAAGCCCTTGAACAAGCCTTACAGGGTCTAGTATTTAATATTTAAAGAACAATAAGTCCGTCATATGATGCACATGCAGATAAAAGCATCGGTGCAAGTGAAATTTGTCGTAACGTGAGGCTATGTCATGTCTGTACCGCCTCGGCCCCGCCCACTCCGATCCCGGTCGCTGGAGTACTAGCCTGGGTTTGCCGTTCACCTTTCTCACGCGCCAGGTTGGGATTTCAGGATGACTGTCACCTGTGTCTTGTTTGGTTTCCTTCTTTAAGGTGCACGTCACCCTCGAAACTGATTCGCTTGCTAGTTTCGGGTTGATTTGTCACACCTGGGGTTTTGAGTTATTTTAGTCAGCTCGATTTTACTCACTAACTCGAATGTTGTGTTTGTTTTCCACCACAGCCAGCCGGACTCGAGCCTCCTCATCCTGAGACGTTACGGAGAGAGCGCTGACCGAGAAGTACTCGCTGGGAGACTGGTTTCGCTGTTGAGTGGCAATCCATGTGCAAGTACCAGAGAGACTGAGAAGAGGCGCAAGCCCATGTCCTGTTTATGTGTGTGTGTGTGTGTGTTGTCGGTGAGTTTTGCACATTAAAAGAGTGTAAGCTTGAATCCTGCATCTCTGTCTCCCATTGCAAACCCAAGCGTGACAGGCGCTTTTGCAATCTTCTAGTGTCTAAAGGAGAACTGAGGCCCACGTTGGATGTCGTTTAATCAAAGCAGGAAAAAGACGCTGAAAACAGGTGTCGTCCGATTGTCGACCTTGCCGATTATCGCCGCATATATTAATCATTTTAATAGTTATTGGTATTGGCTATTTTTTAAACCAATATTAAAATTAATGCAATGACTTTAATTCATTAAACTGAGTGATTGTTTGTCATTGTGAACACTGCACAGCACACAGTGCACCACAACCATATGTGACCTCTGCATTTGACCATACCATTAACATCAGGGGACATACTTGGGAGTTTGGAAGACATGCTGTTTTCACTAAAATTTGGTACTAAAACACGAAAAACCGAAAATAGTATGAGTTCTAACAGCGAGACAACTGAACCCCGCCGCTAGCGAAGGTGAGGCGGGAGCTGTGTACATCCCAGCAGCATCCCAACATATCATACAGCATACGCTGCTACATTTGCCTGCCGCACAAAACGTAAAACATATTCACAATTTTGTCATATCGTTATCATCATCGAAATATCGTCGAACCATCGCAACTCAGTTACTATCTGTATTTCGGGGTGGTGGTGAGCTAGTGGTTAGGACACTCGCCTCTGGACCAAGAGGCCGCTGGTTCGAATCCTCCCTCCAGCATTACCATCATAAGGTCCCTGCGCAAGACCCTTAACCCCAAGTCGCTCCAGGCAAACTGTTCCTGAAATTAGGAAATGAATGTCACTCTGGATATTCCATTTGTGGAATTTAGACGTTGATCTATTTTAGAGAAAGGATTACACACCGATCAGACATGACATCACAGCTAAAACATCAAGCATCACTCCAGGCCACTCCAACACCCCTTTTATCACTTCCTTAGAGTATCATCCAGGATCGGCGGTGGTTTTTTGGCTCCTGGTTAATGGGATTTCCAGTGGTGGTTGT
Source organism: Distichodus sexfasciatus (assembly GCA_032718565.1). Classification (NCBI taxonomy): domain Eukaryota; kingdom Metazoa; phylum Chordata; class Actinopteri; order Characiformes; family Distichodontidae; genus Distichodus; species Distichodus sexfasciatus. The sequence continues at coordinate 4,442 of JAVGVS010002677.1, forward strand.
GGAATCTCGGTAAGGCAGCGTTGGGGAAAAGGGAAGCACCTCGGTTACCAACACAGTTACTTTTCCACCCCATTTATTTACTCCCTTCTCTCGGTATCGATCGCCGCCACTAAGCTCCCGGAGGAACACGGCTTCTCTCTTACTCTCACCAAAGGCTGCTTGACCTAAACCAATTAGCAGCAGCCGTCCAATAAGGAGAGGGAAGTCAAACAAAGCTCCAGAGTGCCCCACCATTCAAGGTGTTCTTTCTTTTGTTTTTATGTTATCAGTTTTTTCTCTTTATTTTCTCCATTCACTTTGCAGATTGCGATTTTATGGGAGAGATGACATGGAGAGAAGGGGGATTTTAGTATGTAAAATTTTTGATGCATAAATTACTAAACATGGCACGATACCACTTTTTTAATGTCCGATACTGATATTGTAAATTTGGATGTTTGTTGGTATGATGCAAATTTGATAGTCTTTTTTAAACAGAAAATAATGCTTTAAAAATGTCTGAATACATGACTGAGATTTTTCTGTTCTGCTTAAGGAAATACTCGACTTCAATACTGTTTTGCTAACTAAAGCAATGTAATAATTACACACCCATATGTATATGCTAAATTATTTATTATTAAAATAACATCTCAACAATTATTCCTTTAAACACAGTTGTGTAATTTTGTGATGGTCCCTAATCCTGCGCTAAAACCATCAGGAAAACAGAGATTATGAGCGAGAGCTGGTGTTGTTAAGGAAATTAAACAGTATAATCATGTCACATGTTTTTGGTGTTGTAGTGTGTTGTGTTGCTTGTTCTGCTCATTGTCATATCAATATGTAGGAATTAGCGTGAATGTTGAACAATAAACTAGCGTTACCGCAGTAACACTTCCCATGCAGAACCATTTGATAATGTGTGCATTTACAGATCGTCCCAATGCCTCTGATACCCGATCCAGCTGTTTGAGTCGTTATCGGACCGTTATCTCATCCACGTATCGGATCCGTGCCACCTCTATAATTTACCTGTGTACCAGCATATAAGCAGATTTATTCAATTTACATGTTCTTGTTTTACCCTGATGAGGAAAATGTTCTGAACATAAATAAACATTTTTGAAAAAGGTCTCAATGTTCTTAAGAACAAATAAAAAAAAACAATTAAAATATTGGTGAATGAGGCCCACACCCTGCCCTGTCTCAATCCTCAGCGCACTCCCACTTCTCCTTTTTGTCCTCTAGTCTCCGTCTTTACATCCACTTCTCACGTTCCACTCGTTAGTCTCTGTCAGATCTGTCCACTGCAGGCTCCACATCACTAACTGTAAAGTCCCATCTGACGAGTTCGAACACTCGATCAGACCTGGCCTTCAAACCGCTCTGACATATTTATCCAGTCTTACAAAGTCTGAGCAGATCTTTTCATCGCTCCAGTTTGTTCTGGCTACAAAAAAGACACTCTGGAACTCGCTCAGACAAATTAATCATGGGGACTTTGTGGAGAAAATTAGGGATTCAAATGAAGATCGCTGCTACATTAATATCTGGAGACAATTGCCTAATATCATAGTTTTCTTTATTGGTGTGATCGATTCGAGCTTTTATTCACCGTATAATGAAACACTAATGAATTCGTGTTCTGAATTCTGGACAAATTGGCTCGATTGAGCTTGTGCACAGGTTTTATTATTTAACCAAAATAATTTAAAGCTTATGAAGCTCCATAATTAAATGTAGTGTTTTATGGTTTATGTAATATACAAGCAAATGATAATAGAATACAAAATAGAATAGTGAATACAAAACTTGTCCTGAAGACATGTGAGAATCTATTTCAAACGCTGCCACTAATGCTAAGATGCGGTTTCTCTCTCTATCTTATCGGCTAAACTAGCGATCTCAAAGAAACACTTTGAAAAAAGAACTAACGCGGAAGTGGCCAATGGCGCTTTTTGTAACTTGAGCGCTGAGAGAAAGTGCAGAGAAAGCGCTCAGCGTTAAAAAAAAATAATTTGGTGGACTCAGGCCCTAAATCAGAGGTCACTAACAGGCGGACCGCGGGCCGGATCCTGACCCAGAAGCTATCGCATACGGACCCGGACCAATAGCCAAAACTGAAGGTTATGAAGTTTAAAACCTGACGAGACACTTCCATTTCAACCGGTGCAGCTTCTGTAGTCTTTTCAGTAGTGGTTTAGTGGATGAGGAAATGCACAGACCAATTGCATATAAGCATCCCACGTGTAACCATCCAGCCAATCAAATCTTTGCATTCCAGGCGGTAATTATATTGCGACTCTACAGTGCAGACAGATAAGACAGTGAGAGGCAAGACGAACACATGAAAAGGCGGTAGAAAAGAGAAAGAACGACGGTGATACATGTAGAGAAAACAAAAGGAGAGATACAGACGAGTGAGCGAGTGAAAGGGAGAGATACAGGCGACTGAGCGGGAGTAAGTTGAGAAAAAGACGTGTGAGACGGAGAAAGGGAGAGAAAAATAAGGAACAAATTGCACTCTCCAAAAAAAGTGAGCAGCGAAAATAGATATATGTTCAGTTCTATGTGACGTGACAATATTGTCGAAGTTTTTTAATTGTACTGAATTGATTTGACAGTCAGGTATTAGTTAAATACCCCTGCCCTAAATGATGCGTTCCAGATTTTGTCTTAACGTGTGTGTGTGTGTGGCCATGTATTTATCGCAGTGTGGGGATCTTTTGTCCCCTAAAATCACTTTTATCTGTTTTTTTGGGCTTTGTGGGGACATTTGAAAGGTCCCCATGAGGAAAAATGACTTTATAGAAAATGTGCTTGTTTTATTTGAGAAACTAAAAGAGGTAAAAGATGTGCTTTTGGTTACTGAGGTTAAGGTTAGGGTTCGGATTAGGTGTAGGTGTAAAATTATGTACTTTAGTCATTATGGGAGTCTATGGAAGGACCTCACAAAGATGGTAATACAGAGACTGTGTGTGTGTGTGTGCGCGCGCGTGTCTATGTGTGTGACCACACGCTATTTTCAAAACATACAAAATATTTTGCACGAGTGCAGAAAAGCATGAGACTTTGTAAAATCCTCCTGTATCTTTTCGCCTGTAGCTTCAGATGTTTCCTTGAAAGTCAGGCGCTTCCTAAGCCTCCCTAATTAGTTTACTTTTATTATTAAACGTTAAGGCAATTCGTTTGCTTGTGAAAGACTTTAAAAAATTCCACGCGCTAAGAAATGAACAGATTAAAAATGCTAAATAGACACTAATGCCTCCCCCTCTTCCCTTGTTTGTACAGATTTAACATGATTCACTATTTCTTAAAGAACTTTCCTCGCCTCCTGACTGCTAATGCGGACCGTGACGAGGAGACAAACTTATCAGCGTTTTTTTCCGAAGGGTTGTCGCCCTTCCCGTGAGGCCTCGGCTGGCGGCATTAACTCCGGAAGTCTCCAGATTTCCGTTTATCTTGTGCTTTTGTTCATCTTAATGCACGTAGAGATCTCTTGAATCCGACTGCAGACACCTTTTAACCGAGTCTTAATCTCAGTAAGTTCGTCAACGGGGCTGGCACAGGTGGCACAGGTGCCCACTGCTACCACATAGGGGTGTAAATCACAAGTTTCATCACCATATGATATTATATCGATTCAACTGACAAGGATTCAACGTCTGCCGATATCTCAAAGATAATCATGATACGATTTCGATAAGGTTCGGCTCAGGAACGAGCAATCAATATGAGATAATATCATGCAGATTTAACACAATCACTTCCATTCATATCAAATCATAAAAAGCAACTCAACTATCCGAACTGCTTAATCCCAACTGGGGTCGCGGGGACCTGAGCCTATCCGGGACCAACCCTGGGCAGGCGCCAACACAACGCAGGGTGCGCACACTCACACCTTACAGTGTAAATTTAGAGTCGCAAATTAACCTATAGGGCAGCGTTTCCCAATCCTGGTCCTCGCGCCCCACCGCTCTGCACAGATTCGACTTTCCCGACCAACAGCACAGCTGATGCTACTAATCAGCTAATTAGCAACGTAGGACCAACGCGCGACAGTGCAGGAAATACGGAAAATGTGCAGAGCGGTGGGGCGCGAGGACCAGGATTGGGAAACGCTGCTATAGGGCATGCCTTAGGACTGTGGGGGGGAGACCAGATCACTCGGAGTAAACCCACGCAAACATGGGGAGAGCATGCAAACTCCACACAGAAAGACCCCACGGCCGGCTCCAAGGTTCGAACCCAGGACCTTCTTACTGTGAGGCAGCAGCGCTAACCACTGCACCACCGTGCTGCCCGCAGAACCACATATTTAAATGAAACAGTTCTCTTATAATAAAAACAGAACCCCTGTGCAATATAAAGTAACACAATCGCAATGTTGTGATCGAAACGCAAACCCAGCAAATTCATCAAGACGTTGCAAAATTACCACAACTTTTCCGCAATTTTTGTCCAATCCCGCAAAGCGTTGAGCCATACGTCAGCGAACTCACTTCTTTGGTATGTTTAGAACACGCAGGAAAAATACCTTCAAAAATAACTACAGTTCATGATTAAAGGTTAACACAAAGAATAGTGCTTTTTTCAGTCAGTCAGTCATTATCCTGAACTGCTTCACCCCTATTAGGGTCGCGGGGACTGGAGCCTATCCTGGGACCACGGGCGCGAAGCGGGGACCAACCCTGGGCGTGCCCCAACACACCACAGGGCAGAAAGTGGTTTTGTTCCCTTCATTTTAAGTCATAGTTAACGAATACTTATAAAGAGGGAAATCACAACTTCTTTCCGCTGCTTTATTGCAACAAAACATCTAAAAACACCACAACTTTTTTTTGAAAAGCTGTTGCAAAATCAGGCATTTTAAGACGCAACAATCTCAAAAAAGGGCCGTGAATTCCTGGAGGGAGTGAATGTCTCATTTTCATTTGGGATCGATGCTATGAGCTTGGCGATTATTGAATCAATGTATTTTTACACCATTAGACATCATTACAGAAACAACCAGCCAAGCCCTACAAGCGTTGGCTTTCCAGACTTGGAGCGATAAGTGACAATATCATGCTGATTTAACCAAATTACTTCCATTCCAATTTAAAAAAGCAACAAAAATTTTATTTGATATTCTTATCCCTGAGCTATGGTCGACAGTATCCTGTGTTATTATGCTTAATAAAAGCTGTGACGAAATTACCTGACGTCTCCCTGATTGCTTGGCGTGGGTTGCTACAAAATGTGTGATGTCTGACATGTTGACGTCTTGATGTTCTCATTTTGGATCGATGCTATGAGCTTGCTGATCACTGGATCGATGTACTGATGTAGGTCCATGTATCGTTAAACCCCTAACACTAGACAGGTATCGCATTAATAAATGCAATTGAATGCATTTGTAAACCACTGTAAAGATTTACAGAATTAATTTGTAAAACATTGTACGAAACGTATTGTTAATAGTTTATGGGTAATAATGTTATTTTTGTTTTTTTTTTTAGTTCAGTTTAACAACCAATCACTCGGAGGCAGAGGCCGCTATTCTGGAGTTACTTATTTGCCCCTAGTTTTCTTTTTACAGGATTTGCCTAATTTTTATTATTTAATTTACCATTTTAGTTATCAACACATTCTAATATTACAAATACATTTAGCTAAGCGATCAAGCTTCAAATAGCTGTTTCATGTCTCGTTACTTTAGTTGCTATAGGATAACTTAAGTTATGTTACAGCGGAGTTTGGACAACCATTCGGCATTCACGTGCACCGGAACAGAAACAATGCCCACAGGAAGAAGAGATGAAGGGTGTGACAGAAACGATAACTGGCTTATCAACTAAACGATACATAAGTGACAGATTAGGCACTACCAAATTAATCTTTAATTACACCCGAACTCACACACCTCTCCACTTCTGTCCAAAAGGACAAATGAAGGAAAAGAGGAGTTGGCATCCTGGTGATTAAGTCTGCAGTATTTTGGGTCACAGAAGTGTCAGGAGTTTGAGAGGTGAAATCTCATTCACGACCAGCGTTTCCGTGGGCAACAGCAGTCAAGTATAGCCGTAATGAGGCAGCGCTGGAGAACTCAAGAGCGTCACACTGATCTCGGGGAGTTTCCTGCTTTGGCACGCAGGCGGACAGCAACAACGCCTCGCTACAATGACCTTTACGGCTGCAGATTTGGGACTCTGAACCCAGCAGGACGGCAGAAGCTAGTTTGAGAAGTTAGCAAGAGCTTTAGGAGGCGAACGTCCTCCTGCTGACGTCTGGCACCCGTTAGCGACACACTGTGTGATTGGCACCAATGATGAGAGCTTGGGTACATTAAATATATTTATAAATCAAATCAGGGCACACCGGCATTTAGTGACACTTTTGTAACTCATGCTCGTAATGTTTTTAAATACCAGAAAACTGAAATACTGCAAATCGGTTTTTCAAAAATGCTTTTAATATTTTAGGCAAGTAGCAAACTAAAATGAAATCAAACTAAAATAAATGAGTTTATTACACAAATACGATGAACTGGCTTTAATGACTATTAAATATTTATTTATTTATAAA
>JAVGVS010002678.1:0-10992 GCA_032718565.1 Distichodus sexfasciatus
ACATACATACATACATACATACATATACTGTATATATATAATTTTCAATACTTTGTACTTGAACTGACCATCATGTATCAGCGCTTTTCCTTCTTATTTTGTTACAAAATATAAAAGTGCTTTTATATTCTATAAACTTGGTTGCACTCGAATTATTCAACCCTCATTCCAAATTAGGGTTCTTGACAAAATTTACAAACTTTCAGCTGTTTCCGATAAACAAGTGAAGCAAAAACAATTTAAATAGTTCAGCACAACTAATATTACAAGTGGTTTCTGTACATTCAATACAAAATGCCACTTTTAATGACTACTACAGTTTCTAAATTATTCAACCCCTTTATGACAAGAATCTTTAGTACTAGGTAAAGTGCCCTTTTGCTGTTATGACCTGCTGCAAACGTGATGCATAGGCAGACACCAGCTTCTGGCAGCGCTCTTAAGGAATCTGAGCCCATTCCTCATGGTCAATGACCTCAAGCTCAGTCATGTTCTTGGGTTTGTGTGCTACAACTACCTTCTTCAAATCCAAACAGAGATTGTCTATGGGGTTTAAGTTAGGTGACTGTGACGTCCACTTTAGAATCTTCCAGAACCTTTTCTAAAACCAAGCTTTGGTGGACTCTGAGGTATGTTTACGATCATTGTCCTGTTGCAAGGTCCAGTGAAGGCCGAGCTTCAGCTTCATCACATACGGCATGACATTTTCTCCAAGGATTTTCTGGTATTTGATCCACACGCTGCAAGTTCCCAGTGCCAGAAGAAGCAAAGCAGCCCCAGAGCATCACCAAACCACCACCATGCTTCACTGTAGGCAGGGTGTTCTGATCCACATATGCTTCATTCATCCTCCTCCAGACATACTGTTGACCCATAGGCCAGAAAAGTTCTAGTTTTCATTTCATCACTCCACAGAACAGAATCACAACTTCTGAAACTTATTTATATGCTTTTGCTCATATTGGAGTCGACTTTTCTTGTATTTTGATGTTCGTCTTGGCGTTCGGGCATTGAAACCTTCAGCATTTAATATGACACCTCTGTGCCTGCTGCCACCAAGTCTTGCTGCAAGTCTTTTGCAGTCACTTGAGAGTTTTTGGCCACCTGAACTCTCAGAAATCTGGTGGCAGCTGTTGATAACTTTCTGCCACATCCATGTCATATAGCCACTGTTCCTTTAACTTTGAACTTGCAAACTATGCTTCCAACGGTATCTCTAGGAACATTCAGTGCCTTTGACATGTTTTTGCATCCTTTTCCCTGTTTGTGCAAGGCAATGATCTCTTCTCTAAACTTTGTGGACAATTCTTTTGACTTACCCATGTTTCTACCGGGGGCAGCACGGTGGTACAGTGGTACAGCTGTCGCCTCACAGCAGGAAGGTCCTGGGTTCGAACCCCAGGGACGGCTGTAGGGCCTTTCTATGTGGATTTTTCATGCTCTACCTGTGTTTGCGTGAGTTTTCTCTGGGTGCTCTGGTTTTCTCCCACAGTCCAAGAGCAAGCGATATAGGTTACTCGGCGACTCTAAATTGGCCTTGTAAGGTGTGAATGTGTGTGCCCTGCGGTGTGTTGGCACCTGCCCAGGGTTGTTCCCCACCTTGCGCCCGTAAGTTCCTGGAATACGCTCCGGCCCCGCTGCGACCCCAATTAGGATTAAGTGGTTTAGATAATGAATGAATCAATGAATGTTTCTACCATGCAGTCACACATCACTGTGATCATACAACTAGCCAGTCTAGGTATTTGATGAGTTCTAGCTCACATACAACTGATGCAACTAATGAGGCCCTTGATTATTTCCATAAAGGGCGTTTGAGACAATAACTGATTTACAAACGTGTGCTCGTATGACAGATTTTATTGAGGATGTTGAACCATTTTGAAACTGCAGTAGTCATTAAATGTAAATTTTGTGTTGAATGTGGATAAACAGTTGTATTATTAGTTGTGTTGAACTATTTAAATTGTTCTTGTTTGACTTGTTCATTGCAAACAGCTGAAAGTTATATATACTGTATGTACATATAATAGACAGTGTACATATAATATACAACTAGTAATATAACTATTAATATACATCAAACCACACAAGCCTCAGACTTTCAAGGAAAATGAAAAAACAGTTCCACTCTCTTGAGTTTGCATGAGTCAGACTGTGTGTGTGTTACCTGCAACTCCTTCACAGCCATTTGACCTTTCGCTCGGTTGCCATTGAAGCCCTGAGTGACCTTCCACACTCTCTCTCCGGGACGGACTCTCTGCACGAAATTAGCCGGAAAAAAGCCAACTTTGTCACGGCTCTTCCCCTGCAACATACACACATAGACATACACGTTAGTCACCATAGCAACTCCAGCCAAAAAATCTCTGAGGTCCTTTGGTTCTGTTCAAGGAGATAATATGAACAGTAATCTAGCATTAACAGAGTTAGAGTACTACTAGAGAAAAAGTATCTGATTTGAAACGTACTTCAGTACTAAAACTGAATACTGCTTCAGCAAAAGAACTATAGTATTTGATATGAACAGTAATTAAGCATTATTTAAAAAAAAAGAGTTAGACTCTAACTTCATTAAAAGTCTCTGAAATTAACTGTACTAAGTATTAACAACTTAAGCATTTAGAGTTAAAATCCTGAATAAAAGTACTAAATATTGATATGAATGTTACTCAAGAATTAAAAGAGGTAGATTACTACTTAAGTAGAAGTACCAGAGTATTGTTTAGTAACAGTGCATAAAAATGAAAAGAATTAGAATCTGGATGAAGGTAGCCAGGAAAATGCCTAACACACGCACGTTAGTCACCATAGCAACCCCAGCCAAAAAATCTCAGAGGTTTTTTTTTTTTTAACCCTCTTGCGCAGCTTCGATTTGCATGACTCACGCTACACGCTGCATCAGCCGGAACACGCATCAAAGGCTTGTAAAGAGACGGTGGATTACTGCTGCCTCCTGACATCACAATGTCGTTTTTGCAGTATGAGAGCTGCATGTTAACTTGTTTTGAGGTTTGATTTTTCACCCCATCTCACCTAATGTCCTCACCTCTGGGATTTAGCCTCGCAAAAAAGTCACGACTCGATCTGTGAGAGTGCAAATTTATAAATGGCATTTCCCGAATGTCACTATCCGAACTGATTAATCCCTATCGGGGTCGCGGGGACCGGGCGCAAGGTGGAGACCAACTCTGGGCAGGCGTCAACACACCGCAGGGCACAAACAGACTCACATTCACACCTTATGGGGCCAATTGAGAGTTGCCAATCAACCTATAGAGCATGCTTTTGGACTGTGGGAGGAAACTGGAGGCACCCGGAGAAAAACCACGCGAACACAGGAAAAGCATGCCAAGTACACACAGATGGTCTTTCTACGACCGACCCAGGTTCGAACCCTCTTGCTGTGAGGCGGCAGAGCGAATCACTGCGCCACCATGCGGCCCATCATTTCCCAAATAATACACAGTAAATGTCTGAGGAGATATTGTGTTTAAAGTGTGAGGCAAATCAAATTGGTCTCACATCTTATAATGTAACAACAAAGTCTTTAAAATGGGCCTTTATGACAAATCTCTGTTCAAAAACTAAATCTAAAATAAAATATTGACAAGTAGCTGTCACATGAGTATGAAATGTTTTCGCAAAATGACAAAAAGTTTGTACAGTTTTTACATGTTTCTGAGCATGAGAATGTTTTCGCCTGGGCAGGAGATGTTTTCGTATGAGCATGAGAATGTTTTCATCTGAGCACGAGATGTTCCTGTAAAAAAACAAGTTTTTGCATGAGCATGAAATGATGTACGTCACAAATGATGCTGGCAAGACACAAGGATTTGTGGCACCAATGCAAGCATTTATTCAAACAAGAAAAATGATGGCCTCAAAACAGACAGACATCTCTTCTTTTGAGCAACACAAAACGTAGCACGCCAGGGTAGGGGCAGAAGTAACAAAGGACTGACTGACACAAAATTGAGAGACATGCCTAAATAGGGGGCTAACTAACCTACACAGATGTAACAAATAATATAATGAATTCCACCAAACAAGATACTAAATGCTAAGCTAACAGATTAACAGAACTAGGCAAACTGGAAGTGAGAACTAAACAGGAACCAAAGGACAAATGGTGTAAGAGATAATTAGACTAAACTAACCAATCGGGACACATGGGGGCAGGGCAGAGGAAACTGACAGACATACCACACAAGGCAAACACAGGACATGACAGGGGTGCCCTCCAGTGGGAAGCTGAGGTTATGTCCAGGGAGAGCTGTGACAATGTCATTATCATTATCATAAACATGTTATTCTCTAGAATCATTACATTTAATTATATTGAATCCTTATTTTAAATGTGAGAAATACTTAATTCTTTGCATATAGAGTACATTTCTTGTCATCCAGATGTCAAAGCAAAATTGGTCACTGTGGGTAGGTGTGAACCACAATTTAAGAAATGTTGCGTGAATAATAGCTAAATATAAGTTTTTCCATGTTACATGCTGCACTGTATAAAGTTTTCAAGTAACAAATTGCTTTGCGCTTTTGTGGTGCGTAAACAAGTGTGTCGAGGTGTACGTGTGTTTTCATTTGTTCAGGGTTTGGCTGGCCGTTCATCCGTGCGTCCGTTCAGGGCCTCTCCTTCCATTAGGGGGAAAGGAAAGCTTATTAATTTTTCATTAAGTGCTGTTTCCCCTCATGTCAAGGCTCTCGGCTGAAGCCATTACGCTGGCTTATTGTAGAGTGGGGCTCTATGAATAGCTTCGACAAGAACGTCAGCTGGGGCAGGACAACATGAAAAATGGAGTTTCATATACACTGCTGCCTGCCTTCTCTCAAACTGACGTGGAGGGAGGGCGGGAGGGATGGAAGGGTGGAGGGAAGAGCAAAGCTGAACATGCAAAGCCAAGGGAAATCATTCACGATTATTCACTTTGACATCTTTGTAAAATGATTTCGTAGATTGTTTGACGGCTAAAAATTTGAACAGTTTGGGAAGCTTAACAAATCATCGCACTTGTAAGTAAAGCTGATTTGGGTAGCAGAGAAGTGAGTCACAAAGAATATTTTCAACAAGACTAAATGAATGACCTATCATCCAAGCCACCTGTGTAAAAATTTATCATTTAAGCTAAAAAGATCACTATGTAAATAATAGGACTGGACAATATGATATCAAATCATTAATCGTGATTAACTGAATATTTTGCCTTGATTATGTTTAATGAACAATTATGTTGTTTCCATTTGTGTTTTGCCTTCATAGTTCTATGACAAAATTTGAACTGTAATAACAAAGGGCTCTTCTCTGTGATTGTAAAATAACTGAAGGAAACACACCACAGATGATTTCTTTGTAAGACTGCTTACAAAGAAAATAACTGTAGCAAAAGGTAAAGTTCCCTGTATAGAATCCAACTTGAGTAAAAGTACCACAGTATCTGATATACTACATAAGTAGGTTTGTAACCAATAAGTAAAGTAACTACGTATAATAGTTATCATCCAATAAGCATCCAGCATGTGTCCCAGCGCTCTGTCAGACACTTTCGGATTGTACTGAAGTCAGTTGCATTTGCTCACAATGCTTTGGTGCTGTGAGCATCAACAAGAACTCAGTGGTCATTACGTCTTTGCTTTACATTAAAATTATTTTTCTTCTACTTAACAAGGAGCCACTGCTTTGTGTCTGGAAGGTCAGTGCCAATTATGAAGCAGCTACACTACTAGATTATTGTCTAGTTTTGACAACAGTGAAGTAGAAGCCAATTTAGCTTCGGCTTGGTTTCTAGTCATTTTTTATCCGCTGAACTCACCTTCCACCAGTCTTCATTGGAGTCATCTGTCACCTGGACACGGTCGCCTGGCCTGGCGGTATAGAAAGGAGAGGACAGAAAAATGTGGTGAATTCAGAAACAAATGAAGGTTGCTATTGTAGATGCTGTTCTTACCCATATGTATATGCTAAATTATTTATTATTAAAGTGCCCCTATTATGCCATTTTAAAGGTTGCTAATATTGTTTTATGAGTCTCTTAAAACAGGTTTACATGTATGCAAAAACACTTTAGTTTTCTCCAAAAATAGATTTAATTTTACCCTATTTCTAAATGATTCATAAACGACTCGTGTGAAGCAGTTGGAAGAATCATCTGTCTAAACCCCTCCTTTCCGTGAGCCCTCACTGCTGTGATTGGTCAGATGGCGCAGTCCTTTATGATTGGTCTACCGTTACAGCGCGTGTCGGAAAACGAAACGCCCATTGCCATAACTGAATGATAGCTCTGGAGACCTGTCAATACATAGAAAAGATGGCCTCGATTTTACCTTATCAATTCGAGCCGGAGTCTGATGAAACGGTTGAAGTGGCACATTGACAAGAAACTGTTTCGCAAGCACGACTGGAGCAGGACGTTTCTCAGTGGTAAGTGTTTGTGGGCGGGCAAGTTGTTTGCGACGTAGAACCTGGGCGGACATTATTCAAATATGTTACTTTGTGACGTGTGGCCGTAACAGAAAAAGATTCGAACTGCTGATGACTCGTTTAGGCGAATGTGAGCCGACTCTTCTTTTTGATAGACAAAAACTTATTTATCGTGCACTGTCGGCGTCACAACTATGCAGACAGTTTATGTTCACATACAGCTACATGACACACTGCATGAAAGATCATATTTGAAAAAGCATAATAGGGGCACTTTAAAATAACATCTAAAAGTAATCTGTGTAATTTTGTGACGGACCCTAATCCTGTGGAGCTAAAACCATCAGGAACACAGATTGTGAGCGAGCGCTGGTGTTAAGGAAATATAACTGTATAATAGCGTGATTTGCTTTCGGGTTGTAGTGTGCTGCGTGGCTTGTTCTGCACACTGTCATATCTATACGTCTGTATTAGATCCAGCTATTTGAGTCATTATCGGGCCGATATTCTATCCACGTATCGCATTGGTGCATCCCTAATCAAAATCCAAAACCAAATCCCCCAAAACACTTCAATATTTCTTTCCAAAATGAAAATGAAAATAACAAATGTGTCAGGCCTCCCCCAGGACAGCTGGCCCCAGCGGCCACCAGAGGCCGCCAAAGACTCTGTTTGAGACTGTTTTTCCCGGTTATCTTTGCGTGTCATGCCCATATTAGGCAGTGTAGACTGGCTCCTCCCTCTTCTGTGTCTGTCTGTGTGATCTATTGGTTGTCTTGTGATTGTCTTGTCTGATGTCATTGTTTAGCCCCTATATAAGTCAGTCGTTTGTCGCCAGTCTTTGTGTGTGCACCGTCTTTATTCCCCTGTGTACCTGCCGATGCTGTCTCCATTTTGGAGTTCCACCCTTTGCTAGTTCTGTTGTTTGCTGTCTGCCCTCAGCCCTCAGTCCTGATCAAAGATAAGTCTGTCCGTGTCGTGTGCTTTATGTTTAGTATCTGTTAGCTTGATAGCACTGTTAGCAGTTAGCATTAGCACCATTAGCATTAGCCTTAGTCACCTCCCGTCGACCCTTGCCCTTTAGGTTCACTGTAGCATAGGGATTAGCATTAGCTTAGCATTAGCGTTAGCACTGTTAGCATTAGCCGTAGTCACCTCCCGTTTGACCCTTACCCCATAGGTTAGCATTAGCATAATTTAGCTTAGCCATTAGCAATAGGTCTAGCTAGTGTATGTTTCTCGCTCCGCCCTTGTCAGTGTCTGCCCCTAGTTCCGGTCTCCCCGTGGTTGTTCTCATTCCCGTTTAGTCTACCCTTGATTCCCACCTGGTTCTCTCCCCACATTTATCTTAGGGTCTTGTTTAGTGCATGTGTTAGCTCGTCTCCGTGTCTGTGTCTCGAGAGCTTGTTTCCCTCCTCTGTGATTATTCCCTCAATAAATGGCCCATCAACCCGAACCTGCATCTTGCGTCCGCTCCGTTCCCGGCAACATGACAAAATGAGTAACTCATTTGTGTTCAATAAATAATCAGAATGAAATATGTGCGTTTTCCATTTTTTAACTTTTTTTTTTTTTTAATGCAAAGTGGAAAATCAGAAAGTCTCTTGATTGTGGTTTGAATCTCTCACCTCTACTTGTTTAGAAAAGATGCTCTGGGATCTTTTTAGGTGCTCAGACAGTCAGAACCTTATGGTTTTATGTCTAGCCATTTTTACTGCAGTAGTGTTGCGCGGGTCGGCTTTTTTTAACACCCGCCCCAAACCGCCCCGCCCAACCCGCAAAAATACGCGTGGATAATGACCCAAAACCCGACCCAACCCGAGGAAAAAAAAAACCCCCACCAGTGAGCCTGTATTGCCATGGAACCTACCAATGAAGTGTCATTTGTGACACTGTAACCCATAGATGACACAGATTTGTGCTAGATTTGCATTGAAGATGACACAATTTTATGCAAGATTAACTGTGTACCAAACAACAACAAAGAAACCGAAAGATTGATTGTTGCGTTGTTATTTATTGAAGGGTTGTGGAAAATTGCACGAAAGACATCTCTCTCGCACACACACAAACACACACAAGCGCGCATGTATGCAAAACACACTAGTTGTCAAAACTGTAACATCTGATGTACCATCAGGTCTGAGAACTCTATCAGATTTGAATGAACTTAGTAGAACTTAGGTCTTCTTTTAACTTAATTTTGTCTAAAATGAAGTAGAGCAGAGCATACTTGACCATGATATTTCATCAAACTAGCAGCTTATCCTACAAATTGAAAACTCCAAAATTGAAAAATATATGCCGACTGCATTTATGACAGCTGTTTGGAAGCACTGTGGAGAAAGAGGATGGAATCCACCATGCCAGGGTTTAGCCTATTTCGACGCGCTTCCAGCACGCGACGTGCTGAACTGAACGTGCGCTCGCTCGATGAGCTGGTTGCAGGAACGCAAAGCACCGCTCTTGCCAGCATCGAGAGGAGACGTAATTCGAACCCCGTTTACAACACATTTTGATCGATAATGAAATGCGTTTTGTAACTTTTTGACCCGCCTGCCCACACCCACGATATTTTAAAAATGTCTGCCCTAAAACCGCGGGTCGACCCGCGCATCACTACTGCACAGTGTCCATCGCATTAAGTGCAACTGGGATCCATTAAGACCACTGGATGCTGCCCCCTGTTGGACACACCAACACCTCTAACAAAAGCATGCAGGTAATGTAGCTGATTATCTTATATTCAATCCAGCTATAAAAGCCAGCTTCAGGCGAAAACGACTGCTTTAACGTTCATCCAGTCAGTAAAATATTCAGAGTGGAACAGCTGCAAAGTGGTTCGGACTCGCTGGCACTCACTGAGCACGTACCATTCTGTTATTTTTTTTTTTTTTAGGTGTTGTTGCTGCACTGCGCCAGGCCTCAGCAGATGGCGAGAGCTTCCTCCATGCCACAGGGTGCCTTTGTTTTTTTCAACTCATTACTCTGGTTCCTCATTTTCTTATTTCCTTTGTCCTACATCCTTGTTTGTTTATGCCCAGTTATAAAAATGCACCATACTTTCTGCGTGAGTGAGGTTAAAAGCTTTATTTGTGGACATTTCTGGCTGGAATAGAATATTTGTGTAAGCATATTATTCAATCGTAATGTTTACCTCATACTTTTTTGAAAAGATGGAAATAGTTGGTTAAAAGAGGCCTCAGTATTCAATATTTTACTTACATTTTCCCTACATTTGTTCTTAATAAAATTAAGAGATTCAAATAGTATATTATACCATTGTAGAATTTAAGAAAACTTTATGAACTGTTTCACAAAAACAGACATGCAATAAAATTTGCATTAGAGTGACCAACCGTAAGGAACAAATCTCAAATAACAAAACATTAGTGAATGTTTTTCTTCTTGAGAACTGTGTGAAGAGAATTTTAGAAGTTTCTTCTTAAGAACGGTTTGTGAATGATGTCCAGTGTTTTTGGTCGTCGTAGCCAAGAAGTAACAGAAGGAGTTCTAAACCAGAATGTCAGTAGCAGTCTGAGGAAGTCACAAGGATCCGACATCTACCGATCTCATAAATTCTGCTATAATTTTTTTTTGCTTCATTTCAGGAGACAGCGATCGATATGAGACAATATTCATAACAAGACCACAAAAAGCAACTCAAATATTGTTTCTTCAGTGGAACCGCACAGTTAAATTAAAAAAAAAAATTCTCTTTTTAACGAAAAATATGGCGGCATGGTGGCGCAGTGGTTAGTGCTGCTGCCTCACAGCGAGAAGGTCCTGGATTTGATCCCCGGGTCACGGTAGGGCCTTTCAGTGTGGATTTTGCATGCTCTCCCTGTGTTTGCATGGGTTTCCTCTGGGTGATCCAGTTTCCTCCCACAGTCCAAAAACATGAAATATAGGTTAGTTGGCAACTCTAAACTGGCCCCGTAAGGTGTGTTTGAGAGTGAGATTGTGTGAGTGTGTGCCCTGCGCTGTTCTCGGTTCTTGCGTCACGTCACTTCCTGCTTTTGCCGGTGCAAGTCGGCGTCTCTTGCCGGTGCAACTCGGAGTCTTTCACTCCTTTTTTTTCCCTTTTATACTCAGATTGTATATATTCTGTCAATTTCTTACTACGAACTTTTTATATAAAAGGACTAACGACTGATTATACACTGCTTGGCGTGTCATTTACCGCCAAGCGTATAGGGCTTCCTCCGCCCAAAACGCACAGCGTCTTAACCTTAATTTTCTTTTTATACTTTTCCTTACGCTAAGCGATTTAAGTAATATAACGTACTCGGTTACTTACGTAACCTCGGTTCCCTGAGATATGGGAACGAGTACTGCGTCGTAAGACGCTATGGGGAAAACTCCTTTTTCCTCTTCGACTGAAGCCTTTTTTCAATCACGCAGTGCAACTGCACGCTGATTGGTTTCTTAAAGTTAACTGAAGAAACCAATCGACTGACGGCGGAACGAGCTGGCCAATGGCCGCGCCGCTTCGCCGGCTGGCGCTATTTGCATGCCGGCTCTATAAATGCGGCCGTTTCGCCGTCAAGTTCAGATTTTTC
>JAVGVS010002679.1:0-10992 GCA_032718565.1 Distichodus sexfasciatus
TTTGGCATCCTGGCTGTGGGAATCTTGCTTCTGGGGTGTTTCGGTTCATCTCGGTTTCTGCCTTACACGTAACGGGTCTGGCCACGTCGAAAATGGCAGGTTGCAAGCTTGATTTACTAAAGTTCTTAGCGTTACTAAGAAAATAAAGTACCTCCTTGTTCTCGGTCTTAAACAAAGGAAATGAAATTGACTCTTCCTCCACGCGTGTAGGTTTGGCCAGGTTTATCTCTTTAGTCAGACCACAGCCCATGAGGGCAGGTCAAGAGAGAAAGAGAATTTTCAAATGCTGCGGGTTTTTATCACCTGGGCTGTCAGGTGTGGGAAGTGCCTGCCCTTTCCGGGTCAGACTCTACCTCACCTATGTGCAACTCTGGTGGCAGCGCCACCTAGTGGACAGCATGGTACCTACAATGGTCATTTGAGATTAAAGGTGAAAGGGGGGATTGGTGCTGTCATCCCACCACTCTTGCTGATTGCCCAAGTTTGCAGACGGTGGTTTGGTGCAATGCCAGGACCCCTGGAAACCCTCATATCTGTGTTACCTTCCAGCTCGCCCTTTTTAGCTAGGCTGATATAGTTATTTAGCACTGCTGGAGGTTAGGTGTAGGGCACTTAACTCTCTTCTCTCTCTTCTTCTTTTTTCCGAGCTGTTACTGAGCTGATCCCGAGATGACGCTTGGCTGACCGAACACTCACCGGGACTCTATGGAGTTGCCCCGAGCTAATGCTGACCAACTGAACTCACCAGGATTCCCTGGAGACGTCCTGAGCTGACGCTTGATTTTGTTAACCATCCCGAGCTGATCCTGACCACCTGAACCCGCACGAGGACTCCATGGAGACATCATGAAACCAACTGGGATTGGACCCTATGGACCTCTACTGACTTAGCAGCACAATACTGAACTAATTTCAGCTTAATGTTGCTGAGAGGGTCCTGCAAGTGGCCCAGTAACAACCTGGGATTCGAAATATCCCTTGGACTATTTTTGTATCTTTGCTTCTTTAAATAACTAACAACTCATCTGGATCTATTGCCTGTTGTACATTAAATGTTCATGCGCCCGGTCGCCCAGAGGAGGAAGGGGTCCCCCTCTGAGTCTTGGTTGCTCTCAAGGTTTCTTCCTATAGAGGGAGATTTTCCTTGCCACTGTCACCTCAGGCTTGCTTTTGGGGGTTTATCTAAAGTGCTTTGTGACAATGACTGTTGTTAAGAGCGCTATGTAAATAAATTTGAATTGAATTGAATGTTCTTCTTCTACTCCAAACGTGCGTTTCTCTCACTCAAACATGCTCTAAGACTGCTCCTTAGCAGGTTTCATCAATAAAGCAGTATTTCATCAAGAAAACACTCTCTGTCAGCACAAAGGCTATAAAAACTTCATAAACATGACTGTAAGGTTATTGGAACTCGTTTTCTACATGTTTGCAGTCTTTTACAATCTGTAAAATTTTGATCATAGCTTAAAGTATAACTTTATGTCTGCAACTCCAAAATGCAAATTCCTTGGTTTAAGTGTGATAAAAGAGATTTTTAAACATGTCACAGATGGTTTTTCATTGTTTCAAGGTCATCAGAGATGTGAACTCCTGGGAACTTGGTGTTTTTTACAGTCTCAACCGTGGAACTGTGGATGCTGAGTGGTGTGTGGGTGGAGCGAGTTCTCCTGAAGTCGACGATCATTTCCTTTGTTTTGTCCACATTCAGTGACAGGTTGTTCTCACTGCACCAGGCAGCCAGCTGCTGAACCTCATCCCTGTACGCCGACTCATTGCTGTTGCTGATGAGCCCCACTACGGTCGTGTCATCGGCGAATTTGATGATGTGGTTTGAGCTGTGCAGGGCGGTGCAGTTGTGGGTCAGGAGTGTGAACAGAAGTTGACTGAGAATGCAGCCCTGAGGAGCTCCTGTGCTCAGCTTGATGGTGCTGGAAACATTGTCGCCAATTCGAACAGACTGAGGCCTCCCTGACAGGAAATCCAGTATCCAGTTGAGTGAGGTGCTCAGTCCCAACTTGCTCAGTTTCACACACAGTCTTTGGGGAATGATGGTGTTGAATGCTGAACTAAAGTCTATGAACAGCAATCTAACATAAGAGTCTTAATTGTTCAAGTGGGAGAGGGAAAGGTGAAGTGCAGTGGATATTGCATCCTGAGTTAACCTGTTTGTGCGATAGGCAAACTGCAGGGGGTCCAGTGAGTGGGGGAGGTTGCTTTTCACCTGTGCCACTGGTATGATGGTGGTGGACTTGAAGCACGCTGGGATGATCATCTGGCTCAGTGGAGTGTTAAAGATGTCTGTGAACACCTTGGCCAGCTGATCAGCGCAGTCTCTCAGCACACGAGCTGGAATGTTGTCTAGGCCAGCAGCTTTTTGTGGGTTGACCTTGGCGAAGGTTCTCCTCACATCAGCTGCAGGTAGAGAGATGATCTGGTCAGTAATGGGAGGCATGGCTTTCGTTGTGTGCATTTTGTTCAGTGCATCAAACTGTGCATAAAACTTCCTCAGGGACTGTACTCCCTTCACAGCTGCTTGTACTGAGTGACAGCCTGGATGCCCTGCCATAAACTGCAAGAGTCTTTTGTGTCATTGAAGTGGTTCTGGATCTTTTATGCGTGCGCTCGCTTTGTTTGATGGATAGAGCGAGAGGTTAGCCCTGGCTGTTCTGAGGGCAGCTTTATTCCCGGACCGGAAAGCAGCATCTCTCTCTCTTAGCCGAGCACGCAGCTGTGCTGTGAACCAGGGCTTCTCTTTGGCTCTAGTGGTGATGTTCTTTAGGACGGTAACATCCTCTATGCACTTGCTAATGTAGCAGGTCACAGATTCTGCAAACTCGTCCAGGTTAATGCAGTCATCGCACATCGCCGCCTCTCTAAAAACATTCGAGTCTATGCACTCAAAACAGGTGGTTTTCCTGGCAGGTCTCGTGCATTTCAGCAGCGTTGAGTATGAGGGCAGCAGCATCACTGTAGCGTGGTCAGAGGATCCGATGTGTGGGCGCAGTGCTGCATTGTAGGCACCACGCACATTGGTGTAGACTTTCTCCAGGCAGTTCTCCCCCCTTGTAGCAAAGTCCACATGTTGATGGAATTTAGGGAGAACTGACTTCAGGTTTGCATGGTTGAAGTTGCCAGCATTGATGAAAAATCCATCTGGGTGCACGGTCTGGAGCTTGTTAATAGCCTCGTACAGTTCGGCTAGTGCCAGGTTAGCATTAGCGCTAGGCGGCAGGTACACGGCTACGACTAGCACCACGGAGAATTCTCTCAGCAAGTAGAACGGGTGGCACTTTATGATGAAAAACTATCTGTGGTGAGCAGTGACGACTCACTTCAGCAGAGTTCGTGCACCAGAGTTTGTTAATGTAGATGCACAAACTGCCTCCACGGCTCTTTCCGGACAAAGAGGCTTCTCTGTCGGCCCGATAGCATGCTAGCCCGTTTAGCTGGATAGCTGAGTCCACGATGTCCGCGTTCAGGCACGTTTCTGTGAAAATAAAGATGCAGCAGTTCTTTATCTCATGCTGGCTTGACTGCTGGAGCCACAGATTCTCTCACTCAAACACTCCTAATGTGTGCTCCTTAGCGATTTTTCTTCAATAAAGCAGTGAAAACCAAGAAAACAGTTCCTTTCAGCACAAATGTTAAAAAACTTCATAAACATGACTTTAAGGTGATAAGAAGTCATTTTCTACACATCTGCAGTGTTTTACAGACTGCTATATTTTGATTATGACTATTTGGAGTATAACTTTATTTCTGCAACTCCAAAAAGGCAAATTCCATGGTTTATATGTCATGAAGGAGAGTTTTAAAAATGTCAGAGATGGTTTTTCATTGCTACTAGCATTCTGAAATGATTTATGATAAATGGTCTTCTTCTGCTCCAAACATGCGTTTCTCTGCCTCAAACACGCTCTAAGAGTGCTCCTTAGTGGTTTTTCATCAATAAAGGAGTGACAACCAACAAAACAGATCCGTTCAGCACAAATGTAAAAAAAAAACTTCCTAAACATTACTTTAAAGTGATAAGAAGTCGTTTTCTACACATTTGCAGTGTTTTACAGGCTGCTATATTTTGATTGTGGCTTAAAGTATAAGTTCAGTTCAGTTCAGTTCATCTTTATTTATTTCCTAAAGGCAATTTGTTTGCAGCAAACAAGCATTCTACATAAAACCACAAGAGACACAACACAGAAATCACACTTCGTTTTCTTCCCAAAGAATCCTATCTCAAATTTAAAAACTTTACAGCTGTAGGAATAAAAGCGTGTCTAAACCTATTTGTTTTACTAGTAGGGGTTCTATACCGATTACCAGAAGGAAGAAGATGAAACTCATGATACAATGGGTGTAAATCATCTAACAGAATACTCTGGGCTTTACCTAAAACCTGTCTGTGATATAAATGGGCCAAAGACAACTGCTTTCTCTCAGTAATTTTACTTCCCTGGTTTACAATCCTCTCAAGACAATTCTTGTTTTTCACATTTAGAGAATTAAACCAGCACAACAGAGAAAAAGATAACAGTGACTCAATATAGGATCTATAAAACATGCACATCAATGTTTTGTCCACCTTAAATGACCTTAGTTTTTGCAAGCAGTACAATCTTTGCTGACCCCTCTTACACAAAACCTCAGTATTTGTAGAAAAGGACTTGTTATCCAAAACAGTACGCAAATACTTGTAATGTTCGACACTCTCAATACCCACTCCATTTATACATGTTTGCTTATACTGAATAGATTTCCTCTTAGAGTTAAAGTCAATAGTCATCTCCTTAGTTTTAGACACATTTAGTTTTAAAAAAGCATTCTGACACCAAATAATAAAATCATCAACCT
This sequence comes from Distichodus sexfasciatus, assembly GCA_032718565.1. Classification (NCBI taxonomy): domain Eukaryota; kingdom Metazoa; phylum Chordata; class Actinopteri; order Characiformes; family Distichodontidae; genus Distichodus; species Distichodus sexfasciatus. Next base: position 4,849 of record JAVGVS010002679.1, read on the forward strand.
CCAGACCATGCATAGAGTCCTCCTCACTCAATAAGCTAACAATTACAGAATCGTCAGCAAATTTTATAATATGCCTATTAATAAAACTACTCTTACAGTCATTTGTGTACAAGATAAATAATAGAGGAGAGAGGACACATCCTTGAGGTGATCCAGTAGATGACACCAACCACTGAAAAAAACAATCATTTACTTTAACTCTCTGAGTTCTCTGTACAAGGAAATCTAAAATCCATCCTACCAGACTAAAATCCAAACCAAATTCATTAATAAGTTTCTCAACCAAAATATGTGGCTGAATGGTATTGAAAGCAGATGAAAAATCTATGAAAAGTAATTTAACAAATGTTTTCGGCTTATCCAAATGCTGAAATACTAAGTGTAAGAGAGTCGCTACTGCATCCTCTACCCACTGCTTAGACCTGTATGCAAAATGAAGGTGGTCTAGAAAACTCTGTCGTTTGCACTATTTCTTTCTTTACTAATTTTTCGAAACTTTTCATGACTAAAGATGTGAGCGCCACAGGTCTAAAATCATCCAATATCTGTGCATTATGCTTTTTCAGCACTGGAATCACAGTAGACTGCTTCCACAGAACAGGTACTTTTTGTTGATGAAGTGACAAAGCAAAAATTTCATAAAATATTAGACCTAACTGCTCAGCACATTCTTTGAGTAATCTCCCCCCTATATTATCAGGTCCGGGCGCCTTCCTACTTTTACACATTTTAAAAACTGTTATCACATCTCTCACATCAAAAAAGACACAGTCATGCTCCCCATTTATTCTACATACATTTTTCAACCCCTCAATTTCCTGATTAAAATCTTTAGTATCAAATCTTAAATAAAAATGATTAAAATCATGTGACAAAATGGCATCTGAACTGAATCCATCCAGATTAATTCTATTATTACTTTTCCTACTATCCTGGCATGTTATTAAATGCATCCCATCCCAAGCAGAACCTAAATTTCCCGTTTTCAATTTTGTCTCAAGATCTTCCTTATAGGCAACTTTAGCCCTCCTGATTTCACACTTAATTTCTTGTTTTAGCCTATAATACTCAGCTAAATTTCCTTCTTTAAATGCCCTACTATTTTTTGACAAAAGAATCTTGAGTGACTTTTTAACTTACGGTTTACTATTTGGAAATTTCCTAAATGATTTCACCGGTATTAACATATCCTCACAAAACGTCACATAACTACAAATTACATCTGTTAATTCGTCAATGTCCAAACCAGAGTTCATAAAAACAGACCAGTCCGTACAATCCAAACACCCTTTTAAACCTTTCATCTTAATTAACTGTGCCTTTTCACGTTTCAAAACAGTTTTATATGTGGGAACAAGTAATACCATATTGTGATCTGAGGTTCCCAGAGATGGTTTAGCAAGTGACTTGTAGGCTCCTTTAATTGACCCATAACACAAGTCCAAAATTTTTTCCTTACGTGTTGGGCAAGTTACATACTGACTGAAGTGGCCCAATGATTTCTTCAACGTGCAGTTATTAAAATCTCCAAGAATGAAACAGGGTGCATCAGGAGATACAGACTGCAATTCATGCACCACACGTTCAATCTCCTTTGCCGCATTATCCTCATTTGCTCGGGGATGAATGTAAACAACCGTAACAAACAGCTGGGGAAATTCACGAGGCAAATACTGAGGTCTTAATGCCACAGTCAGCAACTCAATGTCTTTGGTGCACACTCTCTCCTTCACAGACACTGATTTACACCAGTTCTCTCTAATATACAGACATACCCCTCCTCCTTGCGCTTTACCGGTTTCTCTCGCATCCCGGTCCATGCGAACAGGTACTCCAAAATCCTCAAGCCGTAGGCCCGAATCTGAGTCCCCTTCGGAGAGCCAAGTCTCTATTAACGCCATCAAGCATGCGTTCTTGAAGTCATGTTGGAACTTTACCATAGCTTGAAGCTCATCCGTTTTTTTCCGCAAGGACTGCACATTCGCCAGAATTATTGTAGGAAGTGGAATTTTAGAGAGACTTAGATTTTTTAGTCTCTGACGAACGCCTCCTTTACGTCCTCTCTTCCGAACTTTAAGTGTTGAATCATGTTGTCCAGTACGATTGCGTTTTTGCTCAAAAGGTGAGACACTTCCCAGGTCAGGATACACATGTTCCACAGTTTGTTTCCTGTAGTTCGGCTTATCCCATTGTAAAAGAAACTCCTGGGAATACTGAATTCTTGCCGAGTCTTGAGGTGGTTCGAACAAACACACACTCAGGTGAATCAAAGTCAATAAAACAATTACTCCCATTTTCTCCATGTTACTCCTCCGTAGTTTTATATGAAAACAATGGGAAAAATCTCCGCATCCAACAGTATTAAAAATCTACAAAATCTTTAAGGAAGACTGCGATGAAGACGACGACAGCATCTCGATGGCTGCCTCCGACGCGGCGGAGTTCGCGGGCTCCGAGTCTGACCCTGCCCTCTGGCCTCCGTCATCTACTCGCAGCGCCAGAGTCAAGACTGATGAGGAGCTCATCCATGTCCTGACTAAACCTGTCGCCGAGCTCGGGCTCGAGTGGTCTTCCCCCGAGGAGCCCTCACGAAGCAGGCTGGACGAGTGGTTTCTTCTGGGGCGCCAGCAGGCCCCTCGACAACGCTCAGCCCCCTTCTTCCCCGAAGTCCATGACAAGCTCACCAAGGCGTGGCGCACACCTTACTCGTCGCGGGTCCGGACCTCCTCTTCTAGCGCGCTCTCCTCTGTGGATGGCGCCGAGGAGAAGGGCTATGTGCACCTGCCTCCAAGATTGCCATGGACCCCACGCCCAGAAAGTCCTCCTGAATGCCCAGACAGGAAGAGGAAGGGGTTGAGTCCTGCCGCGGCCGGACCACCCCGCAAGTGGTTTCGCACCAACCTCTTGCCACCCCGCTCACCACCGGGTGCAGAGGCGAGTGTGTCTTCAGCTCCTGCCTGGCCCATACAGGTGCCCGGCTGTCCGACCGCTGTGATAGTGGAAATGCTCGCAGGCCCCCCCGCTTTTGCGGCGTGGTTCCCACTCATGTGCGCGACAAGACCGCTCCCATTTTCCGCACCAAAGTGGCCACCTTGCTGGAAAAAAGAGCCATAGAAATCATTCCTCCAGCTCAAAGCGAGTCAGGCTTTTACAGCCGGTATTTCCTCGTCCCCAAAAAAGACGGCGGTCTCCGACCGATTTTGGACCTCAGGCTTCTGAACCGCGCCCTGGTAAAATGGCCGTTCAGAATGGTGACCGTAAAGCAGATCCTCACACAGGTTCGCCCCGAGGACTGGTTCATGTCCCTGGATTTGAAAGATGCGTACTTTCATATCCAAATTGCCCCCATCACAGGCGCTTTCTGAGATTCACCTTCGAGGGCATGGCATATCAATACAAGATCCTTCCGTTTGGTTTGTCTCTGGCTCCCCGCACTTTTACGCGATGCATGGACGCAGCGCTCTCCCCTCTGAGGCAGATGGGGGTCCGTTTTGCCAAGAGCATGCTATTACCCAGCCAACGAATTTTGTTCCTGGGGATGGTAATTGACTCTGTGCGCATGAATGCGAGTCTCTCAGCGGAGCGAGCCGAGTCAATTCTGAGCCGTGCAGCCTCCTTCGTGGAGGGCTCCTCGCACCCACTCAAGGCCTTCCAGAGGATGCTGGGCCTTATGGCAGCAGCTTTGCCGGTACTTTGGCTGGGTCTGCTTTACATGCGATCCATCCAGTTTTGGTTGAAGCAGAGGGTTCCATTTGCGGCATGGTGCCAGGGGCACCATGCAATCCATCCAGTTTTGGTTGAAGCAGAGGGTTCCATTTGCGGCATGGTGCCAGGGGCACCACTGCATAATGGTAACTCGGGCCTGTGTCGCAGCCCTGACCCGTTGGAGGGATCCTCACTGGCTAGCCCAAGGGGTGCGCCCGGACGCGGCGCACAGGAGGAAGGTGGTCTCAACAGACGCTTCCAACACGGGGTGGGGAGCGCCGTGAGAGGGCAAACCGGCCTCCGGTCCAAGGAGGAGGCAGGGCTGCACATCAACTGCCTCAAGATGCTCACAGTGTGCCGTGCCTGCCACTTTACGAGAAGCACGGATGCTCTGGCCCATGAGTGGTCAGACCTTCCGCTTTACGTAGTCGCTCTGTTACCACAGGTACTCAGATGAGTCAGGGAGCGCAAACTCAGGCTTCTCCTGGTGGCCCCCTTCTGGAGGAACCAACCGTGGGTGTCGGAGCTGTTCCAGCTGTTGGAAACAGCCCTGTGGCCGATTGCCTTGAGGCGGGACCTCCTCTCTCAAGCGAACAGCTCGCTGTGGCATCCACGGCCCGAGCTGTGGGCCCTTCATGTCTGGCCGCTCAATGGGTGCCTTTGGGCCTCCCGGAGCGTGTCGTGGACACCATGACTGAGGCTAGAGCCCCGTCTACACGGCAGCTCTACGCTTTAAAATGGGCTCTCTTTGCGGCTTGGTGCTGGGACCGGAACTTCGATCCGGTCTCCTCAGAGGTGTCGGTGGTTTTATCATTCCTGCAGGAGTTGCTGGACAAGCAGTGTTCTCCCTCGACCGTCAAGGTTTACACTTCCGCAATAGTGGCTTTTCATGCCCCTATTCCGGGGCGCTCAGTCGGCAGGCACAGCGCGGTTGTTAAATTTTTGAGAGGCGCCAGGCGGTTGCACCCCCCACACCCTCGTACGGTCCCCTCGTGGGACTTATCCACCGTGCTAAGGGCCCTGAAAAAGGCCCCATTTGAACCTCTGCACTCCTCGAGCTTGAAAGCGCTCTCGCTTAAGACTGCCCTGCTCCTGGCATCTGTCAACGACTCCAGAGTTGCCCTGAAACCAAGATTGGGTTGTGTGCCTACGGTGCTCTCAGCTCCATTCAGAGCCAAGGTCATAAGTCTCTCTGCCCTGCCCACCTCGGTGGACGACCCTGAGGGCTTACGTAATGCGTTCTGCCTCTTTCAGGAGCTCAGAACAGCTTTTTGTAACCGCACCAAGGGCCGTCTGGTTACGAAGCAGAGGCTTTCTAAGTGGATTGTGGAGGCCATTGCATTGGCTTATTCCTCCTTGGGAATGCAGTGCCCCATTGGAGTCAGAGCCCACTCCACCAGGGGCATGGCCTCTTCCTGGGCGTAGTTGAGCGGGGTCTCCATTTCAGAGATTTGTGAGGCAGCCGGCTGGTCCTCGCCGTCCACATTTGTCAGGTTTTATAACCTGGACGTCCCTGCTCTGCAGTCCAGCATTTTGTCAGTTTAAGTCCATCCTGGAACTGACTGAGTGGTTTTATGGGCTACTCATCCTGTTGGGTGCGAGTCCCTAGTTTTTGGGCCCGCTTGGGCACCTGCGGGGTTACACTCGAGCCACAGCGGCCCCCCTTCGTGGCTTGCCCTGTGCTTGGTGTAATTTTTGACGTTCCCCGGGGATTCCCCTTGGGCATCATATTGAGTCGGGCCTCACCATGGCACGGCGGGATTGTACTGGTTCCCCATAGAGTCTTACGATGCCGTACGAGTGAAATATCAAAAGGGAACGTACTCGGTAACCTTGGTTCCCTGAGATATGGGAACGAAAAATCTGAACGTGATGGCAAAATGGCCACATTTATAGAGCTGGTTGGAGCTGCCCCATTCAAATGTCGGCACCCGGTAAAGCGGCACGGCTATTGGCCGACTCATTACCGCCGTCAGTTGATTGGTTTGATTGAGTTAACTTTGACAAACCAATCAGCGTGCAGTTGCACTGCGTGATTGAAAAAAAGGCTTCAGTCAAACAGAAAAAGAAGAGTTTTACGATGCAGTACTCGTTCCCATATCTCAGGGAACCAAGGTTACATTAGTAACTGAGTACGTTATTTATTGTTTCCAGCATTCTGAATGGAGTTGTGATAAGTGTGCTTCTCCTGCTCCAAAAATGCCTTTCCTTCACTCTAGACGCTCTCAGAGTGCTCTTTAGCTGCAGGGGCTGGCGCTCTCCCTGGCAGTGGCAGCTCGCGGTGCCACTTCTGGTGGCATCCCCAGATGACACAGATTTCCACTGGTGGCATCCCCAGATGACACAGATTTCCACTGGCAGCTGCCAGAGTTCCTGGCAGCTGCTACTAGTTGCTACTGGCAGTGGCAGCTCGCGATGCCACTTCCAGTGGCAGCTGCC
>JAVGVS010002680.1:0-10990 GCA_032718565.1 Distichodus sexfasciatus
TTAGTTCCACTAGACGCCATATTTAGCTCCACTAGATCTCAGATTAGTTCCACTAGACCTCAGATTAGCTCCACTAGACGCCATATTTAGTTCCACTAGACCTCAGATTAGTTCCACTAGACCTCAGATTAGTTCCACTAGACCTCAGATTAGCTCCACTAGACGCCATATTTCCACTAGTCTAGTCTGGAACTGTTCTGTCATATCGTGATGAAACTTGCGTTCTCCACCTGTAGTTCATATTTGATTCTATAGATGGTGGAAAGGAAGCGTGTCGTTCTGAGTGTGTGTGAGTGTGTGTTCATGCTGAGCGTCGGCGCCCTACACACACCTACACAAGTCAACCTTTGGCAATGAGCTAACTGTGGTGGAGTTAACGAGATGCGGTGACAAAGCCATTAGGAATCATTACGCTCAGCACAATTAGGCCTCATTAAGGCGTCATATGCTCACTGTTTGTGGTGAAGTTGGACGGGAGGATGAGCCGTATAAGTGGAACGGTTTCATTACTACACACACACTAAACGTAGAGAGAGTGACTGGACATGTCCTATTTCTGTCATATTTCACTTTTACTAGCCTTATTACAGCAGAAATCTACGTTCATTCATCACCACTACGCGTCAGACCCGGTGTCCCGAGTTCCGCGTTAAAACACATCAATTACTCTTTAAAGCTGTGATTTTTGCTGAATTATTGGCCTTTAACTCACCTCCTGCTTTCAGATTTGAAGAGGTTTTAACGACGCATTTACACCTCGTACCACGCCATGTGCTGCTGCAGCTTTGACCTCTGGTTTGGAACACAGAGCTCACTAGACCTCAGATTAAGAGCTCAGCTCCAAAAGACATCAGCTTTAGAACGTATGTGGACACCACCTCGCTCGTGAGTACCTCAGCGGTACCTTTACCAGTCTGAGACTGGAAGCAATGACCCTCTGACGTCCCTAACCGTTACCAACGGCCCTTTTCCATTTCCAACTAACGCCCTTATTCAGATAAAAGCTAAAAGTGGAGTCAGATAAAAAGTGACAAGCCGGAAAGCGCTGCAGTGTTCAGCTTGAGCTCTGACCGTCTGACTGACCCATGCTGACTCCTCTTCACTCCGCTGACGAGCAGCTTCCCAACACTTATGTCTGTGTGTGAATGAAACGCGTCATTACTGGCCTTTGCCTTCGCAAGCCGCTCATTCCCTGACCTTTTAGACGCAGACGGCAGCGTAGACCGACCGACCTCGCTCCCTCCTCCTCCCATCCATGATGAGATAATTACTCCTCCTCCACCTCTACACAAGCGGAGAGAGAGATGAAGGAATAACAAAGCGTTTGCAGCAAGTAAAAGGGCAGCTCCTCTAGCTCTAGCTCAGTCCCAACTGTGTTGTGATGCTGATGGAGATTTTAGAAGTTCCACCAGACCTCAGACTGGAACTTAGTTCTGCCCTCTTCGAGCCGACACTAACCAGCAGATCAGCGTTATCATGGACCGGGTGGAAGTGAGTGCTGATGCGAGGCGGTGTGATGACACCCTGCGGGACGGAGGGGGCGTTGGTGAGGAAACGCTGGGTTTTCCCGCCTCTGCAAGATGCTAAAAATATGAGGTGCAGATTGCTGACTGGTGTTCTCATCATGGCTATATATATATATCATTGTAGCTTGTCCTGCTGTTTTGTCCGTTCACGTCTGCGGCGTTGTGCTGGCTCAGCGCTGGACTCACACCTTTACTCAGGCCTTTTCAATCCTGTCCTCGGACATCCACGTCCCAAACGCACTTTTATTACAGCAAAACGGGAGCAAGTTTTATTACGAACTGATTGAGAAGTATTGAAAACAGCAATCGCTAAGGACGTGAGCTGAGTTCTGTTTTCTCTCGGTGTCCAGGTGCGGTTTTGACCTTGAGTTTGGAGCATCCACAAAGCCCCGTGCTAGCTTTTAAAAGACAGGCTAAAAGCTACTTTTCCACAGTGCTGTACGCTGCTGTTTAGATTCAGATAATCGCTAACTAGTTAAAAATCTAACCCTACCTAACGGCTTTAACGCTAACAGTGCTAAATTTCACTCCCCACATTTTCCTGCCTTTACTACTTCTTCCCGTGGTAGCGAGGACTTTCAGCGGTTCGCGTGGACGCGTAGCGACGTTTAAAACCTCTTCTCACAATTAGCCTCCCCTTGTTTTGTTTTGCTTTGCGCCACGCCACGAGCCTTGATTGTGCTCTTGTTGTTTACGCGAAGATTAACGATAATAATAGCAATAATAAAAGCGACGTGGCTCTGCGCAGCGTAGCGCTAATTAGTGTGCAAAAGCGTCCGAAACTTCCCGCGCTCCTATTGGCCCTCTCACGTTATCTCCATAGAAACCGAGGTCCGCTTTTTCCTTCCCCCATCGTAGCCGGCCTAAATTGCACGGCCGGGTGGTAAATTGGTGCAGCAGATTACTATAGTTAGCGTGCGGCGCATCGTCGCGGCAACCGGCGCGAGTTACGGACGTGGACGGAGTGTTTCCGGAACAAAGGGGTGGAGCTAAAACTGTGGGAGATGTTTAGATAAAAATAAAGATGTTAACACCTGACAAACTCCTCATCGCTGGAAGGTGTGTGTGTGTGTTCTCTCAGCTGCAGAAGTGTTAATCTCTGTCCATAATGAGGCGCCGCTAGCGGGAATCTGCGCGTCTATTAAAAGCTTCCCCAGTGAAACATGAGACCAACCCCTGTGTCACCTTTAATTGTTCCTGATTACAACCTCACACACACACACACACACGGGCCGAGTCATGCTACATCTCCACTAACAGGTGCTCCGATGTCTTTTATTACATTAATGTAAACGAGGAGACGTGTGTGTGAGTGTGAGTGTAGATAGATAGATAGATAGATAGATAGATAGATAGATAGATAGATAGATAGACGGATAGATGGATAGATGGATAGATAGATAGATAATCATGTTTTGGTGTTTATTAAATGTGTGTTTTATTCAGTACACTAAATTTAATCAAACTGTGTAAATAAGCTGCAGCTCCACCAGCTTCTGACAGAGAGAGAAGACTCAGAACTAAATCCAGTGTGTGTGCGTGTGTGTGCGTGTGTGTGTGAGTGTGTGTGTGTGTGCGTGTGTGTGTGTGTGTGTGTGTGTGTGTGTGAGTGTGCGTGTGTGTGCGTGTGTGTGTATGTGTGTGTGTGTGTGTGTGTGTGTGTGTATGTGTGTGTGTGTGTGTGTGTGTGTGTGTGTATGTGTTTGTGTGTTCTGAGTCTCGGTGCCAAAAAGAAATGTTTCCATATGTTATTTTGCGACTTGCAGTAAAAAGACACTTTCTAGCGTCCAGACAGCTAGTGGAGAGACGGTGTGATGGCTGAGATTCAAACCCACACACACCCCCACCCCTCTGGACTCTACTTCTGGGAACATTGCATCTTCATAAAGATGATTGAAGCTAAATAAGTTCATAGCTGATCCACAAATCCCTAAACGTAACGTCAGAATTTCATGGCATTATCCCCATTTTGGGGTTGATTTCAACTGGAAATATGATTCTGTACAGTATTATTGAACTACACTGTGATTTGGTATTTGAGTCAGAACTAAAACAATGAGAGCAAAAATTAAATTCAGGTCCTGAAACCGATTCCCAGATTCTTGTTTCATTATCAGAAACCTACATCAGTCTCAAAATGCGCTACGATGTTTTAGGTCAGTATTTGAAACTAAAACTCAGGTCTTAAAATCAATCATTTTAATAATCACGAGCTCAAATCAGATGTAGAAATCTTTTATCTGACTTTTATTTTCAAATCCAAAACCTAAATCATGTCTTTAAATCAGTTCCCTATCTATAGTTTCAGAATCAGAAACTCACTCAGGTCTGGGAATTAGTTTCTGATTGTGTCTGATAATCATGAATTCAATTTAGGTCTTTTATCCTTTATCTGATTTTTATTTTAGAATCAGAAACGCAAATTTGGTCCCAAAATCAGTACTCAATTGCCATTTTAGAATCGGAGGCCAAAATCAGGTGTTTAAATCAGTTTTCAGAATTTTATTTTAGAATTGGAACTTAGATCGTAAATTTCTGCTGATTCTGTTTAATAATCATGAACTCAAATCAGCTCTTGAATCCGATCCTGGATCCGTTTTCCAGTGTTTGATTTAGAAGACAACTCTCTGATTTTGGGAAAGCGCTGACCACACACACGGTACACGGACCCCCTGCTCTTTTACTTGTTTTTGATTTTACTCTTTTTAGTTCTTACATTCACTTCAATGCAAACGGTCTCTTAGCAACAACCCAACAGGGATGCCACGTTACCTTCCCAAAGGGTCTGTCCCAAATCTGCTGCTGTTGAGTCTGACATTTGTCCCCAAGTTACAGTCGAGGTCATAAACACACACACACACACGTATACACACACTCTGTATTTTGGCTTCGCTTGCAAACTGCGTGTGTGTGTGTTCGCCATGGCGATAGGCATCTGATCTGATAAACAGGAACAAAAGGAATTAGTCTGATTAGCCGTTTCATTAGAGAGAGAAAGTGTGTGTGTGTGTGTGTGTAGGCGAGGAAGAGGGAAAGTCAAGCAGGTGCACAATCAGCATTTAAGTTCCAACACACACACTGGCACACACGTCTTCCTGACCCCAGCAGAGTGCAGAGGAAAAGGTTATGTAACCACATACACACACACACACACACACACACAGACACAATCCAGCGATGTCCGAGGCCGGCTATGCAGCACCGCTCTAATAAATCCCATAATACCCCTGCGGAAGCGTCTCATTACCACGGTTCCCACTCGCCGTCTCCTGAGCGATGGTCACTGCGGTTTCACCTCCTCCAACAACACATACTCAGCCTACATGGGACACAACCCCGGACCGGACTCGTGGACTCGTGGGAGTCTGTTCCGCTAACACTAGCTAGCTTAACAACACATTAGCGTTATGAGCTAGCTAATGATTAGGCTAATTTGGGCTTCGTAGCAGTGCGGAAACTTGCAATGTAAGTAATTAAAGCAAAAATGTAACATTAATTTTGAGAAATTATCACTAAGGATAAAACGAGACGGGCGACGTTACAGCGCTATCAACCAAGCCGACCAAAGATTAACGTTAGCTCACTAACAAGTTCATTTAGACCCTATTTTGTTACAATTTAAGCAGCTCAAGACGTTTAACATGAAAAATCTACCTTTGCTAGTTTATTTGATCGTAAAGCATCGACACATGCTACAGACGTGCTAGCTAAACGCGTAGTAGAGACCACTACTGTAGTGACATTCTCAATAGAGGTTAATAATGCTGACTAGCAAATGGTTTGAGTAGCTTAATTATCAAAAAGCTAGCTTGACAATCAGGTCCAGAAACAATTTTTACAATTTAACAATTTTTGTTTTTGTGCGAAACGCAAATCAGGTGTTTAAATCTTCAGATTTTTTGGTATTGGGTTGGCAACAAACATTTGTGTCACATTTTTGTTAAAAAAAATTACAAAGTTATGAAAAGAATTAGCCTGAAAGAAGGTTTTCTTCTCCTGCACATGACAATGTTTGCATTAGCTAGTATTAGGTAGCTAGTTAGCTAGGTGGCTAACTTCGGTTAGTTAGCTCTTTATTAGCATTATTTGCAGCATTGTGTCCAAAATCGTGTAGCGCGTTTGACGTAAATATCAAGTAAACACGTAGCTACTTTTCATCGACTAAAACTGCGCAAGATAAAAATCACGAACATAATCATAACCACTTAGCATTTCCATATAAACTCTAAAGCTAAAGTAGCTAATTCAACATGGTTTAAGAGGAAGTCTGTCGTGTAGAGATTTGAGCGACGTCATCGTGTTTCCCTCGGTCGCTAACGCTTTAAGCGATGGGTTTTAACTAGCGGCTTCATTACCGCGGCTAAAGCTGATCGTTCGCTCGTGTTTAATTATTTCATTAGCGTGATTTTAGCCGCGGCGCCGCTGACACCCCACAATTACGCAAATGAAAAACCAAAAAGGCCAGTATGTGAGTGTGTGCTGCCTCTTTACAAAACACACACACACTCGCCTCCATCCCTCTCTCTTTCTCTCTCTTCACTCGTTCATTCATCCGTCCATCAAGCTGTCAGAGCTGTCTGACGGTAAACTTGGCATGCGCTCGCCTCTTCATCGCTGTCATACCTCCATCTCTCTCTATCTCACACACACATCTTACCGTCACTTTCTTCCTCTCTCTCACACACACACACTGCTTTTTCACTCAAACTCTTCCTCCCATCTCACTGTATCTCTCATCACGTGTGTGTGTGTGTGTGTTAATTGTGAGATGAGCAGTTTTCCCTCTTCTTTTATTCGCTGTCATGTGTGTGTGTGTTCACACTCTCTCTCTGATGGATCTGACAGCTACATGCCTTTGTTTTTGCCAACGGCTCACACACGACGCTGAAGTTTAGCACCTTTCCACCAACAAACCAAAAGCAAAAAGGTTTTCCTAGAAAATCTGATCCTGAAATTACATTTTTCTGACGTGTCTTTCAGAAATAAGGAAATCAGAAGGTTTTCAATTCTAAAGCAATAACTGGAAAACAGGCTCAAAATCAAATTCAGCCCTCAGATATAAGGGTCCGTGCACTTTTTGGTATCTGACATGTCGTTTCAGAAGCAAAAATGAAAAAATGAAAATGAAAGGTATTTTTAGATTTTGATTTCTGATTAAAGAATAAAACGGGGAAAATAACGTATTTTTTATTCTATGGTAAGAAAGACGTCATAAACTTAAATTTACACATACTTTTATGGACTTCTTTCTGATTCAGATAATGAAAGTATAATAGCACAAAAACAACAAAACGGACGTATTTTCGATGTCTTAACATGCTGCGCTGCTGTCTGATTTTTGTTAAGTCAATCTGGGTCAACGCAACTTCACTTTTCTATATAGTGAGATACCTGCTGTGTACTGCTGTGGCGTTTTATTTAGGATTCATATTCCAAGAGAGCTTTATCGTCAATACAACAACATACACAGTATACAGTGTTCTGAAAAGCCATTTCACGCAGGCCACCCATGGCACATTTACATAGAATATCAAAATATACCAAAAAAAGAACAAGAAATTACACATAAATAGTACATGTAGTAATGTTCATTTAATCCTAATTAGGATGTATAACGTTAACGCGTGAATCGCGTAGTTTTGGATGTATGAAAAAAAAGATCAATAATTTTCCTGAAAATCATTTTCATTATATGTGTCTGTTCCAGCGTTTAAATACAATTACAAAATGTCTCAATGATAAACTGCGCAGCTTTCGCCACCGTGAACATGCCCGCTAGTAAAGCAGCGAATAAGGAGCTCACTTCCGTCGCAGAACGAGACGCTGCCGGATAAGAAGCCAAACGAATTGGAAGCTGCGAATAAGGAGCCAACTTTAGCCTCGTGTGTTGTGAGGAGGACGGTGTGCGGAAGAAGAAGCACGTCCGCTTTCAGACATCGAAAAATACGTCCGGTTTGTTGTTTTTGTGCTATTATACTTTCATTATTTGAATCAGAAAGAAGTCCATAAAAGTATGTGTAATTTTAAGTTTATGACGGCTATTTGTCAGCATAGAATTAAAAAATACGTCATTTTCCCTCGTTTTGTTCTTTAATCAAAAATCAAAGTCTGAAAATTCCTTTCATTTTCTTTTTTTTTTTTGCTTCTGAAATGAAATTTCAAATACCAAAAAGTACACGGACCCCCCCCAATTCATATCTTGGCGTCTTTTCATATTTTTTTGTTTTAAAAGTGGAAACCAAAAATAGTATTTGAAATCCATTTCCCAATATTTGTTTCGGAATCAGAATCCCGAATTGGGCCTTGGCGTCTGTGCTCAGATTTCTGATTTAGAACGAGGAACCAAATTTATATGTTGAAATTTGTTTCCAGATTTAGTTTCAGAATCCTGAACCCGAATCAAATCCTGAAATGCATCTCATTTATTCATTTCAGAATCTCTGATATCTTGTTTCAGAATCATGAACCCAAATCGAACTCTGAAATCCATTTTCCGGGATCAGAAATCAAATCCTGGAATGCATTACCAGATCTTTGAACCATGAACCCCAGTCTTATCGTGGAGTCTGTTTTCTGATTTGGAATTAGAGATCGTAATTTTCTGATGTTTATTTTTCAGAATCAGGAGCACAAATCAAATCCTGAAATCCATTTACTGATGAATGTTTTAGAAGTCAGACATTAAAATCCATTTCCTAGTGTTTGGTTCAGAAAGGAAAACCCACATCCTGGAGTACAGTTTGACGTTCGTTCATTTTAAAATCAGAATCCTAAATACGGGTCTTGATTCTCATTCTGGACCGAGCCGGACCTGGACGCTGCTGTCCCTTTAAACCTGACCTCAGCGTTTCTACACTTTCAGCATTTATCCCCCGCTTTCTGTATTCACAAATCCTCACAAGTGCAGACGCAGAGGAAAAGCAAGTTGGCCTTTCATCTCAACACACACACACGGGGGTCACAGCCGCACAGCACAGCTGCAGGTACGTCACACACACACACACACACACACACACACACACTCGGGAGGAGGGCGCTGGAGGTGGCTTTGAAGTTCTTCACGGCTTTGAAGAGGCGCACAGGGGCGGGGCTACACCAAGCTGATTGACAGCTGGCCACAGCTTGGGGCGGAGTCAGGAGGAGGAGCAGGAGGAGGGAAAGAAAGAAAGAAAAAAGAAAAGAGTGAGAGATGGAGAAAAGGATGGAGACAGAGTGAGAAAGAAAGAAACCAAGAAAAGAAAGAAAGAAATTTAGACGCAAAGAACGAGAGATGGAGAAAGAAAGAGAAAAAAGGGGAGGAGAGAAAGGGAGGAGGGAATAGGAGAAGAACGAGAGAGAAAATGAGGAGAAAGAAGGAGAGAAAGGAAAGAGAAAGAGAGAGAGAGAAAAGGGAAGAAAGAAAGGGAGGAGAAAGACAGAAAAAAGGGAGAAAAGAAACGGATGAGATGTGAGAGAAAGAGAAAAAGGGAGGAGAGAAAGAGAAAAGGAGGTGATAAAGGGAGGAGAAAGAGAAAGGAAAAGAAAGAATAAAAAAGAAAGAAAGGAAAACAAAAATGAGTGAGAGATCAAGAAAAAGATAGAGAGAGCGAGAAAGAAAAAAGAGAGAGACATGGAGAAAAAGGTGGGGGATAGAGAGATGGATAAAAGAAAGAAAGACAGGATACTGAGAGAAGTGAAAGAGGAAAAGGAGAGGACAAGGAGAGAGGGAATTAAAGAGAGAGAGAAGAAAATAAGATGTAAAAAAGGGTTAGTGAGAGAGGGAAAGGGAGAAGGAGAGAGAGAGAGATGATCAAGCAAGGAACGAGGGATCAAGCAAGGTGAAGAGAGATGAAGAGTGGAGGAGAGAGAGGGAGGGAGGGAGGGATGCTCAGCACATACTCTTTCATCACTCCCTCCTTCCCTCTCTCTCTCTAATCCCCCCTGCTGTGACCCTCTTACACACACACACACACACTCCGAGATACGCAGAACAACCTCCTCCCCTCCGCACCCAGAGAGAGAGAGGAAACAAGATGGTTAGGAAGGAGAGAAGGGGAAAGAAAGAGAGGGAGAAATGGAGGAAAAGAGATGGAACAGAGCGAGCGAGAAAGGGAGAGAGAGAGTGAAGAGGGAAGGATGGAAGGGAGAAGGAGAAAAAGAGGGAGAAATGGAGAGAGATAGAAAAGGTAGAGGGGAAGAGGGAGGGAGAGAGAGAGAGAGAGAGAGAGAAGGGAAGAAACTGAAAGTGAGGTAAGGAGGGAGTGAGGGAGGGGGAGGAGAAAAGAAGGAGCATATGTGGACAGAGTGAAGGAGGGGGAGAGAAAGAGAGAGAGAAGGAGAGATAAAGGAGGAGAGAAATGGAGAGTGATGTAATTGCAGCTTTTTAAACCTTAACCTTCACACTGCACTAGCTAAGCGTGTGTGTGTGTGTGTGTGTGTGTGTGTGTGCGTGTGTGTGTGCGTTTGTGTGTATGTGTGTGTGCGTATGTGTGTGTGTGTGTGTGTGTGTGTGCGTGTGCGTATGTTTGTGTGTGTGTGTTTGTGTGTGTGTGCGTATGTGTGTGTGTGTGCGTGTGCGTTTGTGTGTATGTGTTTGTGCGTGTGTGTGTGTGTGTGTGTACGTGTGCATGTGTGTGTGTGCGTGTGCGTATGTTTGTGTGTGTGTGTTTGTGTGTGTGTGCGTATGTTTGTGTGTGTGTGCGTGTGTTTGTGTGTGTGTGTGTGTACGTGTGCATGTGTGTGTACGTGTGCATGTGTGTGTGTGCGTATGTTTGTGTGTGTGTGTGCGTGTTTGTGTGTGTGTGCGTATGTTTGTGTGTGTGCGTATGTTTGTGTGTGTGTGTGTGTGTGTGTGTGTGCGTATGTGTGTGTGCGTGTGTGTGCGTGTGTGTGCGTGTGCGTTTGTGTGTATGTGTGTGTGCGTATGTTTGTGTGTGTGTGTGCGTATGTTTGTGTGTGTGTACGTGTGCATGTGTGTGTGTGTACGTGTGCATGTGTGTGTGTGTGCGTTTGTGTGTGTGTGCATTTGTGTGTATGTACGTGTGCATGTGTGTGTGTGTGAACTTTGCTCCTTTTCATCCACACTCGTTTGTCCGTCCCGTGAAAAGCTGCGAGTGTGCGATCTCAGATCCGCCGTTTCCAGCTCACACTCCTCCCTCAACACCTCTCTATCACTTCATCACACACACACACACACACACACACACACCCCGATGTGCCAAGCAGCTCGTTGATGAGGTGTGTAAGGTGAGAACAGGTGTGTGTGTGTGTGTGGGAAACTAACGCAGGATCTCACTCCATCACTCACACTAATGAAGACAGAGGAAGACAGGAGAGAGAAACAAATTCATTTACAACGTTACAAATATCATCTGTAGCCCCGCCCCCTCGCCTGGCTGTAGCTCCGCCCCCTCGCCTGGCTGTAGCTCCGCCCCCTCGCCTGGCTGTAGCCCCGCCCCCTCGCCTGGCTGTAGCCCCGCCCCCTC
>JAVGVS010002681.1:0-10990 GCA_032718565.1 Distichodus sexfasciatus
CTAACGCAGGTAGGCTATCCGTGTGGCTGTGAATGCAGCGTAGGCTAGCGTAAATGCAAACGTAGCCGCGACCGCACCAAGCGTCTGTGAGTGCTACGGCGATAGTCAACTTCAAAGGCAGATTTCTCCGTTTCTCACTTGGCGTGACAGGAGAAACCCGACTCCTTTGAATGTTGATATCTCAGTCATATGTCGTCCCATTCATTCCATATAGGTATCGTTTTGAAGCTTGATTTATGCTCTTCCATGAAAACACAATAACTCAGCGACTGGTTTTGCCGTGGAGGGTCACATATAATTTGTAGAGCCAGTATATGCTAAAACTAACAGAACTAGCAAAGCTTTTCTTCAGTAAGTAAACATAGTCTAGTAAGTAAATTTAACAGTAAGTAAATCGCCACCAGAAGGCCCCCAAGAGCGTTTGAAATGTCAAGACATCATGATTTTAAAAAGAATAATCACATAAATAACATTGAGGTGATGGTGGAGGGCCCCAATGAAATTCCGCTTAGGGCTACATACGGTAAAGGCTTGGGCCGGACCTGATATAAATAAGCTGAACTGAACTGAACTGAACTGAATTTGGTCGAGCTAATGTGCTTTCTGTCACCGCAATCACAATATCATTTCCCACCAAGTTGCCGCCTGCTTTTACTTTCTTTTTCTCTCTCTCTCTCATGTTATCACGTCTATCATGTTGTGCATCATGTGCAAAGATGAATGCACCAATAGGATTGTCTTTTCTGTGTGTGTTTACTACGATTTTAACCCTCAACCAATCAGTCAAATTGTCTGGATGGCGCGCATTATTGATATGGAATAGGTCAAATGCATGGCAAAATGGCCAAATAAACATCATATAAATGAAGCCAAATCAGAGTAATGCGTCTGATACGAAAATGTAAGGAGTAGAAAGTAAAGATATTCATGCTAAATGTACGTACTAAAAGTTAAAAGTTGGCACAAAAAAAACAGTCAAGAAAAGTAAAGATACCTGAAAATTCTACTTTAATACAGTAACAAAGCATTTCGAGAGAAACCAAGATTCAGAAGGGGATCTCATCAACACCTGGCCAACGCTGCACCAAATTCGTGAATTGGATATGTATAATAGCGCTAAAAAACAACTTTACTATATTTTGGGGGGAAAAAATCTGCTAAACTTGTCCATGAAGACTTATTTACCTGATGGCCAAACATAGAAAAAGTGGTTTTGGGGCTGTATAAGCACGACAAAGTTGGTAAACTTGAGGCCAATTTGGCATATTTTAGTAATGAAAGTGAAAGTGAGTGATTATTTGTCATTGTGAACACAACACAACACAGCACACAGTGCACCACAACCAAATGTGACCTCTGCATTTAACCCATCCGTGAAGGAGCAGTGCACAGCTGACATGAGCAGCGTCTGGGGAGCAGTGCTTGGGGATGGTGCCATGCTCATGAGTACCTCAGTGGTACCTTTACTGGTCCGGGACTTGAACCGGCAACCTTCTGATCATGTTTCTGTTATGCTATCAACTGATGAGTCCCTTGTTCTCTTCAAACGTCACCCGAACACTAACTTCTTCAAGAACCACATGGGAAACTAACCTCAGTGGTACCTTTACCAGTCTGGGATTCGAGCCAGCGACCCTACGATCACGCCCTAACCGTTACGCTATCAAAATTACGCTACAATACCATGCTGATGGTCAGATCATTGCCATTACGGCAATTTTGCAACGCTCTTATCTAAAGTGATTGCATTTCCTGATGACAGGGATAGTCTCTGTGAAGCAATTTGGGTTTAAGTTGTTACTGAGGTCTCACTGTTATTTTTAATTCCCCACCTTTTTTCCACTTCTCCAGCCTCACGTGAGCTTCAAACACCAAATCTTTTAGCCGTTAGTACCACCAAGTATTAAAATATCGAGATACAAAAAGAGTAGACTGCATAGCCAAAACCACTGCAGCCCCGCTTGGACCTTGTTAAGATGGAGCTGTCTTCAGGTCAGCAAGGTGCCGGTCGGTGCAGTGTCTGCTCACAGTTGCACTAGTGAAGCAGTCGCATCACCGCATAGCTCAGCGTCAATTAGACTTGGCAGATTTGCTTGACAGGATCTCGAAGGTAATTTGCACACCAGTTTGAGAAGTGATTGACCGTTTTTGACTGCATGGAGCAGTTTGGGGTGTTGCAGTGGTCCAAGTGACTCATAAATGTGAATTGGTGACCAGAGGGCTTTAAATCCCTGGACAACCTTTAAAAAGCACTGTTGGGCCCCTGAGTTCCATTCAGTAACAGCTCCTGATGTCTTGATAATTCATGGTTCTGGGGAATGGAATACTGAATCCCAGTTGAGACTAAAAGAGAAGGCGTAGGTGGAAAAATAAGTGTGTTGACCACCTTTGGATCCTTGAATAAGACCCTTAACCCCAAGTTGCTCTAGGGGGTTGGCCCACGTGGAGACGGATCGTCACTCTGGATAAGAGCTTCTGAAAGTGAGTGATTATTTGTCATTGTGAACACACCACAGCACAGCACACAGTGCACCACAACGAAATGTGACCTCAGCATTTAACCCATCCATGAAGGTGCAGTGGGCAGCTAACAAGAGCCCGAGGAGCAGTGCTTGGGGATGGTACCTTGCTCATGAGTACCTG
Source organism: Distichodus sexfasciatus (assembly GCA_032718565.1). Classification (NCBI taxonomy): domain Eukaryota; kingdom Metazoa; phylum Chordata; class Actinopteri; order Characiformes; family Distichodontidae; genus Distichodus; species Distichodus sexfasciatus. The sequence goes on from JAVGVS010002681.1 coordinate 2,644, forward strand.
AGTTGTACCTGAGTAGTGGTAACTTTACCGACCCTGGATTCGAACCTGTGACCTTCTGATCATGAGGCGAACACCCTACTGTTACGCCACCAACTGCCAACTGATAAATGTGTAAACATTGTTGATTAGACGTGCATATGAGTGTATGCTGGAGGTTTGGGCGGGGATGTGTGTGATGGTGTTAAATATATATATATATATATTGAATGGAGTCGCTTCTCTTCGGTCGTTGTGCCGCGCAGTCTATCGGCACCATCGGCACGTTGCTAAGCAACCCCACACTTTTCATCCGCCAGGCTGGTATTGGTCCTGGCAGTGGCAGATAAGTGTGGGATTTGATCATAGACTCTCTCAGCAGACTTTGAGCTTTAATTTTCCCCCGCCAACGTCATGGCGTAATAGTTTTAGAGGAGCATGTAGCTTTGAATAATTAAAGACGAAAGGTGGGTTCCAGGTTTCATTGCTTGATGCACGTGATGCTGTTGCTGGGAGGGAAAAATGAGCAGAGAAAAGCTCTATTCTACCTCCAGCTGAAAATGTTGAATATCACTTAACTATCAGACATCGTCATTCACACTTCAATCCACTTAATTGGGCCTGTGGTAGCCCCGAAGGACTGAGTGTCTGTAACTCTTTGTTGGTGGCCATAAGCCTGGGAGTTCCTAACCACCTTGGAGACCCTTAATCCCAAGTTCCTCCCCGAAGACTGTACATATAATTAGGAAGTGCTAGTCGCTCCTGATAAGAGCGTCTGGAGAATGTTGACTGACTGCTTTCCATCGAGTTCAGCCCAAAATCAATGTTCACCTTTGTTTCCGACTGCTTCGTTATTTGCTGGAGAAAACGATACACAGACGTCATCGTTTGCCGGCGCCAAGTCGAACAGCGAGTGCGCTAAAGAACTTTCCGCAACAATGGCAAATGCACACAGGAGTCGCTCTTTGAGCAAATGCAATTGCACACCAAACTTGTGCAGATTATGCTGTTGAAAAACGGGGGGATGCTCTTGTTTTCTCGCTCTCTGTGCCCCCTGTCTCGCCCTCTCTCCCCTTCCCTCGGCGAGCCTCCAGTCCCCGGGGGTTTGCAAATGAGCAGAAAGCAAGTTCAATGAGTATGAAGATAAAAGAGAGGAAAGCCCAGAGAGGCCAGTGGAGGAGGAGAGATGGTTTAGGGCCGCTCTCTAGCTCAGGTGAAACCTCCAGAGGAGATCAGGCTGAGCTTCACTGGGCTGGAGATTGTCAGATCACTACACAGAGCTGATGTGTGGACAGCTCTGAGTCTGGGGAAGGCCTCTCTCTGTGTGTGTAGGACTGTGTGAGGGCTTGGAGTGTTATTATAGCAAAGTGGTTTTACAATCCATGTGCTGTGGACATCACAGCCTCAACAACTTTGTTTACTTAAGCGTGTGGTTTAGGAGCCCGATAGTGACCTAATTGCTTTTTATTAGGTGTTTTACAGCTTGGAAAACAGATATGTGGAGTGGAAGGTGTTTGAGCTACGATTTAAGCTTTTGTGAGGATTGACTGACCCCCAAAAAGGAGAAAATCTTAGCTTTGCCAGATGTTTGTGGCTTTGTGGGGAGATTTTTGTTCGTGAGGTTAGGGGTTGGTGTGTTAATATGATCAATTGAAGTATCTCAGAAAGACGCAGCTGTTTGTGTATTACCATATTATGTCATCTTGAACCATATCTTATCTTATTGTATATTATATTGTGATCGACAATAAGAGGCACTGAATTCAGTACTAATGGTGGATTCAGTAGAAAATTCCGTACTGAAGGTGGTGGATTTAGTACGAAATTCTTAGACTTGTAAAACCAGTTGTAATTCTTTTCTTTTCTTTCCTATAAAATGTCACGCCTCTGCCCCGCCCACTCCAATCCCGATCACCGGAATTCTACCCCGAGTTTGCTGTTTACCGTTTTCACGTCAGGTGAGAATTTCGGGCTATTGTCTGTCACCTGTGTCTTGGTTTTCTCCCCGTTTAATTCCCATGACGCCAATTGGGGCTAATCCCTCACACCTGGGTTTTGGTTTACTTAAGCCAGCTGATCCTGCACGTTAGTGTCCGGTCACCACTCACAATCACCTAAATGTTTGTGTGTGTTTTCTCAAGTTCTGGAGTGGATTCTGCCACAGCCGGCCGGGCTCGCGCCATCCTGATCCTGAGACGCTGACGAGGAAGTTCCGTCAACTTGCTGGGAAGAGCATGAGCAAACCTGCAACCGTGTTGTGTGTGTGTGTTTTTGAGTTGTTTGTGAACAATTATTCCTGCCTTTGCGTCCTCTAATCCGAATGTTGCAAACCCTAATGTGATGTAAAAAAAAATCTGATCTAAAAATATCTTTACATTGTCATATGTGGTAGTTTGTATATTTAAAAAACGTGTTTTTTAATCTCTTAAACCCTAAACCATGTTGTAAAGTTTTTTGCGCCAGTAATAGCTGTATAGTAGAGCTGTAACTGCTGCATTTATAAAGCCGTGATATGCAGGTTTTTCAAACTTCACAAACACACATGGTTCATCAAAAAAACTTTAATTATAGCGGTTATTAATGAACATTATGATTCGATTAATAAAAGCAGCTTGTTACCTTTTTCATGTTGGATCATAAACCTATAAATAGAGGTAAGTAATGGTATAGTTGTCCAAAGTCAGCATATACAGTATATTATGTTGCATTGTGTAATATTTTATACTGCAAGCGCTGTATTGGAACTGTTGCCGCATTGTCCTAGTAGAAAAAAACGCTTTTAATAGACCAATGAGAAGTGTTCTTGCTGCAGATATTAGTGGTGGGAATTCTGGCTCTTTTAAGAATGATGTGAGTCGGTTCTTATGGATCAACTCACTAAAAAGAACCGGCTCCCAAGTGGCTCCTCAGTTTTTTTGTTGCTTAAATTAATTTATTACATGGAACAGAGTGTAACAAAAAATCAAATTTAAAGTACAAAAACAAATACCCACCTCAATCTGTTTTTGTTGTCTTTTTCTCTCAGTACTTCAGTAGGTAGATCTTGTCTTTCACCAGGGCCGAGGTCAGGGATCTTGGGCTTGAAAAGGTTGGTGACCACTGTTGTACATTATAAATGTTGTGTATTGTACTGTTGCACCCTGTGTAATGTGTAAAGAGTATAGGTCCTGGGCTGTTCATGGTGGCCCTCATCCTTCTCACAAACAGAACCGATTACACTTTTATCTAGAGCTTTAACACACTTCCTGCTCTGACAGTAAAATTCTCCAGAGCAGGTTGGAAACGCATCATATCACAGTTGCTTTCAGACCTCTGATGGAGTACCGGTTGTGGGTTTAACTTGTTTGTTTTTTACGAAGAGACAAACTATTTAGAATTTGAGCGCCGTAGACAACAGTCCAGGAAATCCAGCCATCCCTGGTAAACGGCTGTGAAATCAGTATGAGTGTGAACCTGATGTAGTGCTGACCTTTCTTTTATAAGAATAAATGGTCAATATCTGATGAGTTGTGTCTCTTATTCTCCTCTCTTCTAATGACCCAGATCCTCTTCTTTTATACCTGCAAACTCACCATTCTCCTCCCTCCCGTCCACTTCGCTCGTCTCCTCTTGTAATGTCGTCTCTTCTTTTCTTTTCTTTTGCCAATCTCCTTTCTTCTATTGTTGCTTTTCTTCCCCAGTTCTTCTCTCCCCTTATCTCCTCGCTTCTAATGTCCGTATATGTCTTCTTTTCTCTTCTCTTTAAAGCCTGGGATCTCCTTCTCACCTCACCTCTGATCCCCTGCCCCGCCTCCTGTTTCTCTTCTCTGCTTTTCTCTAAAGCCGACGTCCTCTTTCTCTTCTCTTCGCTCCTCTCCTTTAATATTTTGCTTCCTCTCTCCCCTTTTCTCTCCTTTTTCCAGCTCTGATAAAATTCTTGTCTCTTGTAGTCTCTCCTCACCTGTGTTCTATTTGTCTCCTCTGTTGTAATGCCACTCTTCCTCTCCGCCCCTCTCTTATCTTATCTCCTGCCTTTAAAAATGCCTGTTTCTCTTCTCTGAAAGTGATGTTTTCTTTCTCTCCTCTCCTTCAAAATACATGTTCCTCTTTAAAACTCTTCTTTTTCCCCCTCTTCTCAGTTGGTGGCGTAACGGTAGGGTGTTCACTAAGTGGTCATGTCAGTGATATGGTTAGGATTTGCCAGAAATGCTAACCGTTACCCATTAGCCCTTGTAGCGTGGTGGTTAACCCAAACACGGATTGGAACGCAAGTAGGTAGGATTGCCACGCAATTTGATTTAAGAACTCTCTCAAGCAAAGAGCAAGGATTCCCACAAGAATCCGCGTTCTAACAGACACACACTCAATCGAGGAGATGAACCAAATAACTGGAGTACTCACAGTTGATGCCGAAATGAATCGGAATTGGGCCAGGTTGACTCAATGACTGAGCAATGCGCTGTGAGAAAATGACTCCTTTTATTCTTCCCGAACCGCAACCGACCACTTCCGGGTCCTAGTGCCGGTCGCGGGACGCAGTGTGCGTGACAGATCAGAAGGTCGCAGGTTCGAATGGCCGGTAAAATTACCACTGAGGTACTCATGAGCAAGGTACCTTCCCCAAGCACTGTTCCCCGGGCACTGCCCTTGTTAGCTGCCCACTGCTCCTTCATGGATGGGTCAAATGCAGAGGTCACATTTCGTTGTGGTGCACTGTGTGCTGTGGTGTGTTCACTATGACAAATAATCACTCACTTTCACTTTCACTCTTCTCTTCTCTTCTGTGTTCATTTCCTCCCTTCTCCTCTCTAATGCCCCTCTTCCTCTCTTTCCCTCTCCTTTATTCCCCTCTCTTCTATTTAACTTCTCTCTAATTTCCCCATATCTCCTCTTCTCTCTTCTCTTTAAAGCCCGGCTTCTCCTGCTCTCCTCATCTCTGATCTACTGTCTTTTAATGCTCCTGTTTCTTTTCTTGTCTCTTAAGGTAGCGTTCTCTCCTCTCGTCTCCTCTTCTATAATAGTTCCTTTCCTCTTTACCACTCGCACTTTATTCCTCCCTTTTCTTTTCCACCCCTCTCTTCTCTAATAACCTCCCTCTATCTCTCCTCTCATCTACTCTCTTTCCCAGTCTCTACCTACTTTCTCTTCTCTTCTCAGATGTCTTCATTTTCTCCCCTCTCCTCTAATGCCCCTGTTCCTTTCTTCACCTCTCCCTATTCCTCTCCTTTCCTCCCATCTCTTCCTCGTCCTCGTCCTCGTCCTCCTCCTCTTCCTCTCGTCTCGTCTCTCACCCGCCCGTGCCTGACAGTCTGACAGTCCGACACAATCTGCTCTCTGCAGCTGCAGGCGCTCCGCGTGTTAGACGGCTCCTCACTTTTGGAGGCACCTGTCAATTATAAAGGTGTAATAAAAACACACCGGAGTCTCGCAGAGAAGCGTGCAGGAGTTTTACTGTGCGATTTATAGACTGTATGAATCTTATTGCCTCCGCGTAAATGTTGAGCTCTACAATCACCAGACTCGCCCTGTGCGAGCAAAAACGGGCCATTTGAGCGTCGAAATCTTGAACAGATACTACAAACCTGATGAGGTTATTTCTCGTTGTTCTGTGTGGGTTTAGTTCAACTTGATCAAGCTAAAACTGGCTTTACAAGTCAGATTTGTGTGTGCATTTTTAGTGTCTTGTTTTTAGTAATGAGCTCGGCTCATGAACTTGGCTGATTTCCCTAATTCCCTAACCGAAGGCTAAGAAACAGTACATAAATAATTTCTCCTTTTATGTCCATTAACAGCTTTAAGATTTGGTCGGTTGATTTTATAAAGTAGCCTTTGAACAGTTACTTTTATTCACTGAACCACCTTACTTTAATTTATTTAGTCATTTGTTATCAACTCATTAATTTCTCGTTACCTACTTGCATGGCTAAATTGTATATTGACTCATATTGTGACTTTGCCATAAACTTAACGTTATTTATATATTATTTGTGTATGTGAAAGCAGATTTTTTCCTCTGAACTGGTCTGGAAGATCTATATTAATAAACATATTGCATACTGTATATTAATAAACATATTGCATATATAGACACGACATGGCCCAGCTCTGTCTAATGCGAGTGTTGACTCATTGTGGCAGGTTTCTGCAGCTCACTTCCAGCGTTCTGTCAGATCTGCTTCCTGTCAGACTTGTCAATCATTAAGTTTTCTCACACGTTGATTAAAATTCAGCAGCAACATCCACACCGCCACATGCCTGCGATGTTTATGAGGCCGGCGTTCCCCAACAAATTAGAAATCCCAGGATACGCACATTTAGCTGCTCCAGTTCCTCGGGCTGACTTTCTTCTGGAAAATGTTGGATATGTAGGTGCTCATGTTCCCGCTCTCGAGGTCACGCATCCAAACAAGGATAGTTTGCTGAAATAAGGGTTTCCTTTCCAATGTGGTTCAAACCTGTCGTGTGTAACTTAAGCGCTGAAACTGCGCACTGCTTAGAATAAAATTAAATCTAAACAGGGTACTAACAAAAAATAACCAATACATTTGCGTTACAGGCATTTAATGGCAAAATTCATTCATTCATTATCTGAACTGCTTAATCCCAACTGGGCCGCAGGTGGACCGAAGCCTCTCCCAGGAACCTACAGGGGCAACCCAGGGTTGTTCTCCACCCTCTCAAATAATGAGAAAGAACCAAATTGCCTATCACAGCTATGCTGATGATACCCAGATTTACCTGGCATTATCACCAAATGACTACAGCCCCATTGACTCCCTCTGCCAATGAATCGATGAAATTAACAGTTGGATGTGCCAGAACTTCCTTCAGTTAAACAAGGAGAAAACTGAAGTCATTGCATTCGGAAGCAAAGAGGAAGTTCTTAAGGTGAATGCATATCTTGATGCTAGGGGTCAAACAACTAAAAACCAAGTCAGGAATCTTGGTGTGATTATGGAGTCAGACATTAGTTTCAGTAGTCATGTCAAAGCAGTAACTAAATCAGCATACTATCATCTTAAAAACATTGCAAGAATTAGATGTTTTGTTTCCAGCCAAGACTTGGAGAAACTTGTTCATGCCTTTATCACAAGCAGGGTGGATTATTGTAATGGTCTCCTCACTGGCCTTCCCAAGAAAACCATTAGACAGCTGCAGCTCGTCCAGAACGCTGCTGCCAGGATTCTGACTAGAACCAGAAAATCTGAGCATATCACACCAGTCCTCAGGTCCCTACACTGGCTTCCAGTTACATTTAGAATTGATTTTAAAGTACTTTTACTGACATATAAATCACTCAATGGCCTAGGACCTAAATACATTGCAGATATGCTCACTGAATATAAACCTAACAGACCGCTCAGATCATTAGGATCGAGTCAGTTAGAAATACCAAGGGTTCACACAAAACAAGGGGAATCCGCTTTTAGCTATTATGCTGCCCATAGTTGGAATCAGCTTCCAGAAGAGATCAAATGTTCTAAAACATTAGCTACATTTAAATCTAGACTCAAAACTCATCTGTTTAGCTGTGCATTTACTGAATGAGCACTGTGCTTCGTCCGAACTGATTGCATTCTGTTTTTAACTGTCTTGAACTTATTTTAAATCAATTTTTAAATCATTTTTAAATCATTTTGCTGTGATCATTGTTTTTTATGATTATTGTTTTTATGATTATTGTTTTTATGATTATTGTTTTATTATTGTTTTTATGATTATTCTACTTCCTTTTATGTAAAGCACTTTGAATTACCTCTGTGTATGAAATGTGCTATATAAATAAATTTGCCTTGCCTTGCCTTCCCCACTGACTCTCAGTGCATAAAAAATCCAGCGCTGTGTCCTTCCTTCCTCTTTCTTTTTCGTTTTTGCGGTTGCTTCTACAAGTGAGATGTTGAAATTAGAGAAGTATTCTTTTTTTCCCTTTTTCTCTGAAGAGTTCCTTCCACTTGACCTCTTTTCTATCTCCCCACTTTCTCATGACCAGCACTAAACAGTTTGGAGGCTGTCTGTGTGTATTCCCAAGAGCAAGCAAACCATTTACTTTGGGGCTGTATTCAGAGCCTGTGCTGTGTGTACCATGCTTTTATGCGTTGTGCGGGTCACTTTTATTCATATTTTATGGCTTTGTGGGGAAATTTGAGAGGTCCCCATGAGGAGAAATGACTTTATAGAAAATGTGCATGTTTTGTTTGAGAAACTAAAAGAGGTCAAAGACGTGCATTTGGCTACTGAGGTTAGGGTTAAGGTTAGGGTTAGCTGTGTGTTGTGGTGTGGTGTGGTGTTGTGTTGTGGCGTGGTGCTGTGCAATGTAGTTCTGTGTTGTGGCGTGGCACGGCGGCGTGGTGCTGTGCGCTGCTGTGCTGTGTTGTGGCGTGGCGGGGTGGTG
>JAVGVS010002682.1:0-10984 GCA_032718565.1 Distichodus sexfasciatus
TGCATTGTAGACCACTACATTGTATAGCACTACATTGTAGACCACTACTTTAAAGAACACTATATTGTAGTGTTTTATTAAAGACTGCTACACTGTAGATCACTGCTTTAAAGAACACTGCCGTGTAGGATGCTTTATTAAAGACTTTCTACAATGTAGACCACTGCTCTGAAGAACACTATATGTGACCCTGCCTATGATAACCCGGCTAAAGTCGCAATTTTTCTACCTCCTCTTTACCTGACGTGACTGCCGCGGATACACATTGATCTTAATGTCTGTATGCACTTTATAATGATAGAACAGTAGTTCCTAAACCGAATAACACCCAAATCACCAGTTGTTTTTGCACATAAAGTAATCCCAAAGACGTTAGAAAAGCAATGTTTACGAAGCCAACCTCCGGTATTTTCCGGTGGAAAATGGAAATGTAAGGTGAATAAAATCACGAATTTCGCTATTTATCCTGTTAGAAATTACATTTCAAACATTACATCCGAAAACCTCAGTACATAATCTATCATTTACTGCAGTAAACTCATATGGCATATTGTTGACATTTTTCTCGTTATGACTACTTTGACGCTCTTTATTTCATATTTAGATTTGGCGATTTTAGCCTGGTTTTCGCATGCGGGGTCACATATTGTATAACACTATATTAAAGACTGCTGCATTGTAGACCACTACACTGTGTAGCACTACATTGTAGACCACTACATTAAAACCATTGCATTCTACACAATTACAGTGAACAATGAAAATCAGTACATTATAGACTGCTACACTGTAGACAACTCTATGAAAGTAGACCACTGTGTTGCACATAAACTGTTATATTGTACGCCAGCATTGTACACTGTTACATTTAAAACATGTCGTAGGCTGCTACTTTGACAATGTAAATCATTTACAGATTGCGACATTGTAAGTATTATTGGCTTTATAGACTGCTATGATGTAAATTGTCTCTGCTGACAGACCACCGGCATTTACAGTGATAAATATGACATTTCAATTGCATTTTTGTGCAATAATTCCTTGACAGATATTATTTTATGTATTTAATTCTGTATTTATATTCTCGGAACCTGTGCTTAATTGGAAATTAAATTTAATCTGTAAATGAGGTCTGGATTTGGGCTGATACCACAGCAGACATGTTCTACCTGGCATGACCTAGTAGTCTGCTTCTGTTAGTTAATACAGGCCTGAGTAATGTTTACGTCAGTGCATCTGTACAGACCTGCCTTTAATCTTTGTGGGTGGGAGGTGATGTCACCACCCTACACTCTCTCTCTCTTTCTCTCTCTCTCTTTCTGCACACCTCCTCTTCACATTCCCAGATTTCTGGAAGTGTATTTTTGCTACCCAGACCGTCTGACATTTGTGCAAAATTGCAACATGGGAGAAAGAAGTCTCAATGCCACGAAAAAGTATCACACATTTCGTTTTAGACGTTTTCTAATCACACGTATCTCTCCTTCTTTGTTCTCGACCCCGGCTGCAGCAAACAGGAAAGGTAGGTGGGCTCAGATCAGTCGAAATGTGCTCCGTCTCCCTCCATCATCCGTCTCACTCATTTGTTGTAGGAGTCAATAAAGAACCCAGACTGAACCCACCTTCACCCTGTCATCCGTGAAAGGCTGAAGTCTTTGTGAAGTCTGCTGTTGTTTTGTGTCTGTGTGTGTTTTTGTATATTTATTTTTCCCTCACTGTCTTCATTGCATCGGCACCGACGCTCTTTCACCTGCTACGTTACAGCCGCTACATTGCAGACGATTAAAGACAGTTGGTTAAGTCGATGCAGTCGTCTTTAATGTAGCAATTTTTCAGGTAGTCTTTAATGTTGGATTAAAGTCTGTTACATTAGTAGCATTAGTAGACTGCCGCATTGTAGACTGCCTCGATGAAGAGACACTACATTAAAGACTACTACATTGATGACCACATTATTTTATTTCTGAACAGTGAAAACAAATGCATTACAGACTATATTGTAGACCATCTGCATTCTAAAACCCCTTTAATAGACCAGTGTTGTCACAACTGGCTTAAAACTGCTGCATTGTAGACCGCCTCAGTGAAAACCACTACATTAAAGACCACTACAATGATGACCACAGTATTTTATTCATTCAGCAAATTCATTATAGACTGCTATATTGTAGACCATCTGCATTGTCAAACTCTGTTACAAGACACACAGTTGCAACAAAGAGTGCTATATTGTGCACAGCTGACTTACAAATGCTGCATTGTCGACTGCCTCAGTGAAGACCACTACATTAAAGATCACTACATTGATGTCCAGCAATGTTAACAGACCAGTGTTGCCACGAAGACTGCAACATTGTAGACTACTGCATTGTAGACCACCTCAATGATCACCACTGCATTATTTTATTCCAGAATGGTGAAAACCTGTGTTATAGACTGCTATGTTGTAGACCATCTGCACTGTAAAACTGCATCGTAAATAAAGCGCTGTGTTGCCACAAAAACTCCTATATTGTAGACCATTTACTTTGACAGACCATCTGTGTTTATAGACAGGCTGATTTTGAAGACAAACTTGTAGACTGTTAGCTTGTCAGACTGTTAACTTGGCAACATTATGAACTTTATAGACTTCTACATTATAGACTTTCAGGCTATAAATAGTCTGTAATGACAGTTTGTGTAAACGCTTGTCTCCTCACAACACAAATTTGGAAAGACAGAAGTCTTTCAGGTGTCGTCGTATCACACCGGTGTGTGTCCAGTAGTTTTGTTTTGAGTGTGTGTGCGTGTTATTTTTCCCTCGCCGTCTACATTATGTGGCTCCTTCTCGGTCCCGCTCAAGGTCAGTGTAAGCCGGAGTGCCAACTCAGCTCAGCTCAGCTTCACCTGCGCCTGAATGGCCCATTGTAAAGTAAATGCCAGCTTGGCAGCTGTTGGAATAGAAATGTTCCTGTCATCAAAGCTGACATTTCCCTCCACCGGACCACCGCTTTTTCCTCTATTTTCTTTTCTTTTCCCACCATCCCCCTCTCCTCTGCTGTTTGTGACTGGCCAGTAAAACCCCCGTCTTCAGGCTCTGAGCTGGTTCCAAGCGACATTTAGGCCGCCGAGTTAGCATGACCTGCGAACTGGAAATGAACCAGCTCACCTTGAAGTTGTAGTCAGTAAATATACTTGAAATATACTTGTCTGTACCTGAGCATGTGTGTGTTGGTGTATGTGTGTGTGTGTGTGTACTTCTCTGTGACCGTGTGTATTATACGTTTTGATATGTCCTTGTCTGCTGTGTGTTTCTTTGTGTCTGTGTGTATTGTCTGTTCATCAGCGTGAGTTTTCCTGTTAGCAGATGTTGCGCGGCGTTCCGTTAGCGCTCGCTAGCGTGGAGCGTCTCTACCTGCAGCAGCGCCGCTGTGTGTGTGTGTATGTGCAGGTGTTCCAGTGCTCCATAATTATGTGCTGTTGTGCCATCCAGCTGATGTGCTAATTACACACACTCCGTGTTTTCCCCCAAACAAGCAACGCCCAGCCGTGAGCTGAAACGTAGCCGGCAAACACAACGCTGTTCCGGTGGGAAACACTAACAAAGCGCTGGTGTAAAAAACTGCAATAACCACGTCAAGGGCAACTTCACACCGTTGCCTGTAGCTTACGTTCATCACGTTCACCGTTCTGGAAGAAAAATTGGAAGTGACAGAATTTTTTCAGAATTGTGTTCCTCATGATGTTACTTCCTCTTTTACAGGAAACGAGCTTCACCTTTACCTAAAGACGAGCACCTGGGCGGAGTGAAGGACTCGCTGCTGGCCAACTCGTCTGATCCTGTGGAAATGAGACGCATCAACTACCAGACGCCAGGTACAACACTTACACACACACACCCCATCTGCACCAACACAACTCAACACACACACACTCACAAGCTGCCAGAGCTCCAGGTACACTGCACCATATGTGAACACAAACACACACACACACACAAATATGCCACAGTTTGCACCATATGTATGTTAGAAACAGAAACACACACACACACAACGTGCCACAGTCTGGGTTTAGCACCATATGTATGAGGAAGCACACACACACACATCATCATCACACATAATTGGCCACAGTCTGGGTTTTGCACCATATGCATAATTAGGCATGCACAAACACACACACACACACACACATTTTGCCAGATTGTGAGCATTACCATCTGCATTTTCTTGCATCTTCTTACATATAAACTCATATATGCTCCGTTGAGTCATGTGAGGATCCCAGCACATACACACGCTGTTTTGGGAATCCTGACCATGTTTGCGTCCTTATTGATTCCTTTACTAATACGGTGTATATATCTGCCGATTTTATATCCCAAACTAAAATCTGTCTGTCGCTGGCCCCCTACCTTGCTGACAACTGGTCGGTTTGTGAGCACATGAAGCCAGCTAAGCTGCTATTATTTTGCTTTTGGCTCATTCTCAACCTCATTCTCAACCCAGCCCTGACACTGACATGGTGGTGAGATTGTGGTGTATGTTGTTCTGCTGCAAGTGTGATATTTTTATCTGCACAGTAAATTGCTCATGAGTACCTCAGTGGTACCTTTCCCAGACCTGGACTTGAACCGGCAACCTTGTGATCAAGGGACCAACTCCCTAACTGTTGTGCTACCAACTTCCCCAATTCTCCCCAGGACAATTCTGTGATCAAAAACTGACTAGTGATGAAGATTTCGTGGAGGAATAGCATGAGAAAGCTATATTTCCCAATAGGGAACACGTAAAGTGCAGAATGTATTTATATAGCACCTTTCATACATCTCAATGCAGCCCAAAGTGCTTTCCAAAGAGAACAGTAAAAACAAGCAATAAAGATAAAGCTAATAAAAATAACATAATGATAAAAATAACAATAGAATAAAAGAATCATTTTTAAAAAGGGTCTAATAATGACCAACTTTAAGGTCAACCCCTATTTTCAAGTCTTACATATGAAATGTAATGCTTATAAAAGCTTTGAATTCATTTTACACACAATAAGAAATATGTGAAATTACAGATACCAATTTCCATAAGAAATTCTAAATATCAGTGCTGATAACCAGCCAGGCCCATAATCAAATATAAAGTCTTGCATTTGAAATTTGAGGCTTTATAGAGGCTTAGATTTCATTCTTACGCTGAAAAAGAAAATGCCATATAAAATAATATCGTATTAAAAACAGCAATAACTATAACATGCTTAATATCAGCACTGATAATCAGCCGGGCCCGTATTTGCTCAGACCCTGTTTTCAAGTCTTGCATTTGAAATCTGAGATTTTATAAAAGCTTTGAATTCCTTTTACACACAATAAGAAACAATACCAATTACTATAAAATTATAGTATAGTATAGATATATGTGACCCCGCCTGTGAAAACCCGGCTAAAATCGCCAAATCTAAATATGAAATAAAGAGCGTCAAAGTAGTCATAGCGAGAAAAATGTCAACAATATGCCATATGAGTTTACTGCAGTAAATGATAGATTATGTACTGAGGTTTTCGGATGTAATGTTTGAAATGTAATTTCTAACAGGATAAATAGCGAAATTCGTGATTTTATTCACCTTACATTTCTTTTCCACAAACAACTGGTGATTTGGGTGTTATTCGGTTTAGGAACTACTGTTCTATCATTATAAAGTGCATACAGACATTAAGATCAATGTGTATCCGCGGCAGTCACGTCAGGTAAAGAGGAGGTAGAAAAATTGCGACTTTAGCCGGGTTATCGTAGGCAGGGTCACATATATTCTATATATCGATGCTGATTATCGACCAATAATCGATAAACACCTATTTTTAGATATCAGTTTAAAATGTTATCAGAAGTAGCCAGACGTACACAATCTTCCAGCGGCCGGGTTAGACGGCTGTTGGACTGTTACACGATTCGGACAGGGATCTGGTTAGGATATGAACCGAATCACGAACGCTCACAGTCTGCCAGTGATCTGGTTAGGATTTAACAGACTGCTACACGTTAGCCGTTAGCCTGTGTAGTTGGACCTGGTGGTTAACCCAGACGCGGCTGAGAGCGCGAGTAGGCAGGATTTCCACGCGAGTTGTTTTAAGAACTCTCTAACACAAAGAGCTAGGATTCCCACAAGAATCCGCGTTCTATTAGACACACACTCTATCAGGCAGATTAATCAAATACTGAGAGTACTCACAGTGATGCTGAGCAGAGTCGGAAGGTGGTCCGGGAGACTCAATGACAGAGCGATGCGATTCGCGAGGAAATGACTCCTTTTATACTTCCTGAACCGCGACCGACCACTTCCGGGTCCTAATGCCGATGGCGCGAGGCAGTGCGCGTGAGAATCAGTGTCAATAATCGGTCCTTAATCGATCAACTTTTGACACCATAATTTCATCCAGGTCGATAATCGGTTTACCCCTAGTTCCTAATAAAGTGGGGTATGAATATGTAATGGTCATATGTGACCCGATCTGCTGTAATGGGTCGGAAGTCAGCGTTCTATTTATTTAGATACGGGCTGATTATGTTGAAAAACATCACAAAAATAGTGATTTTTCTTTTTCGGAGACCAGATTAATTTTGAAGACCTTTTCTTTCATATAAGACCAAGAAAGAAAAATCGATATTTTTGATGTTTGTCAACATAATCGGCCCGTATCTAAATAAATAGAACGCCGACTTCCGACTCATTACGGCAGATCGGGTCACATATATGTTATGGCTGCTAATATTTTAGCACTTTATTCCCGTTAACAGCAGCAGCTGTCATAAAGAGACTTTCTAATCCCAGATTCTCCACCCACCAGCACCGCTCTGTGTGAGCTCCGACTTTGAGACGGATCTCTAACCCTCCTTTAGCACCTCTCTTTTTATTCGCATGTGCAATTTTCATAACGAGGTCTCTAATTGGAGCCTGTCAAACGGCTGAGCTGAGCGCAGGTCGCGTCTCTTTACTCTTTTGGCAGGAGAAAGTGCTGCTAAGTGTTATGTTCTGAAGAATCAGTCGTCATGTCGTTTGCGTCGAGTCAGACTAAAGCGTCCCTGCGTACATACACACCTACTACAAAACCACAAGCTCCTCAAATGCGGAATAAATCAAGTCCAAAGTATTTGGACACAAGGCTGGCCACAAATAAAACAATGAGCACTATTAGCTGTGGCTTGCCGATTAAACGGTATCGATAAAACCAACATTTAGGACCTCTAATTGACATAAGCCTTCCCCTGAAGATTTTTTTTTACAATTTTTGAAACAAAAAATATCACAACGATACTAAGTATTTAATTAGGAAAAATCCAGCTTATTAGTTGAGCTTATTTACATTACACTTTGTCAGTGACCTATGATGGCAAGAAAGCAAACAAAACCCAAAAGCAAGGTAGTCATTGATTAAGCGTAATTGAGGTAAAATGTTCAGTTAATCATGATATTGATTTGAGGTTGTATCGCCCAGCCCTACTACTTGCACAGTTCACACTCATGTGTACAAGTCATGCTAAAGGCCCCCAGTACTTTTAATACTGCGTTCGAATGCGTCTCGGAATTTCAAATCTCTGACTAGAAAACATAAAGAAAGAAAACTGAATCCAATGTTGGAATTCCAACTTCCCAGCACCTTTGAACGCAGCACTAATTGTAGCTGCATTGTCTTATTGACGACTAATTTGACATTATCTTCCCTGATGTTCTCTTCTTCTCCCTGTCTCCTCAAGCGCATACTCATACCACTTTTCTTTACATCATTCTTCTTATATCGTTTCTTTATCAGAAGCCATTTGAAGCCATTAATTTTATTTTCCATAAGCGTTTTCCTCCTTTTTCATCCGTAAGGCCACAGTGACACACAAAAAGCTGAGACCCCTCCTTAATTAGCGAGAAGTTCTGATCTCGTTTCAATCGTTTACGATCACATTCTTTTCTTTCTCCTTTATTTCCAGCTTCTCTTCCTGCTGTAAATGGCTTTTAAGCCTCTAATTAGTGAGTGAGAGTGAAAGTACACTCCACTGGGTTTTCCATCAAGTTAATGAAGTAAAGACACCAGTCACTGCAGCGTCACCACTGCTACTTTACACCATTGTGGGTTTTTTGTGCTTTTATAGCTGTGGAGTTAGTTTTGGAGGTTAGTTTCTAAACTCATTCTGGGATTTTTATGGCTCCTTTAAAGGGAAACTCCAGCAAAAAGATGCTAATGCTAACCTAGAGTGAAAGCTAGTAGGGACTATTAGCGTAACTCAGCATATCTCTGACAAATTTCTATTTTAGCTTATCTGTCCATCTGTGTACAAAGTTTTCTTTCTTTTCGCTCTATTTCTTTCTCCTCTCCTCTCTTCTGTTAAGATTTCTCTTTCTCTCTCTTTTCTGCCATCTCTCTTTCCCATGTCTTTCTCCCTCTCCTTTGTCTCTCTCACCATTTCTCTCTCTCCCCTTCTACCTCTTTTCCATCTTTCTTTCCCCCCCCCCTCTCTCCATGTATTCCTCCATCTCTCTATTCTTCCATCCCTCTCTCCCCAGCTGTGTAGATGATAATGAGCTGTATGTGTTCCTTATCACACTCTCCCATATTTGCTCATGTTTCCTTTTCACTCTTGCTGCTGCAGGTCTCTGCAACGTTCGGGCTCTAGTTCTATTGTCTTAGATTGTCTTCAATTATCTTTTAACACGTCTCCATTATGCAGCCACAGCATGAACAGCGTCTGTCTGCTCTAACACTCCTCCATCTTATTCTCCTCCTTCCCCCCTCTCTCTCTCTCTCTCTCTCTCTCTCTTCCTCTCCCTCTTTCCTCCCCGAACATCTCCTGGGTCCTCTTTAGATTTTCTGTGATAAAGCGGAACGCTCAAACGTTAATCCTGATTCCTGTCAGTTTAGACTCATCTGTTCTCGGCCTGGTTTTTGGAGGATATTTGTGAACGACTCGGTGTGCTCTAAAATTCATGAGTTTCTGGCTGCACCACGGGAGCCGTGCCCTACCTAATTGATTCGCTGTCGACAGCCAGCGTACTTTTTCAAGCCGGAGATGGCGAATGTCATAGACGACGGTCTAAAAATAAAGAATCCTGTGGAAAATTTTCTGCTTGTGTAGGGGATTTTATACCGGTTTCTTGCTGGTCCAAGCTGCTGGCTCTTGAGGGTCGTTAGTAGACGTGGACAAAGTAGACAAGCTATTTGAGTCACAGATACCTCTGGTCAAATATGACTTCAATACAAGTGAAAGTGCTAAAAAAGTACTTGCCACGTTATGCCTGTGACTGTTAATAGATATTTTTAGCAAAGAAACAAAAGCTTTCAACTGATTATGATGATATTGCACAGCCCTAATCTGACAGTAATATTTTTAATCATCATTGCTCATAGTGACAGGACAATTTGACTGGAGATTCAAAACAGAAGCTTGGATGCCACTGGAGTATTTTAATTTGGGATTTGGTGGGTGTTTGTGTGTGGAAGGTGCGCCGGAGTGTGGATTGACGGTCCTTTATTCCTCCTTTTTTCCCTTTTTCCGTCTTTCCTCTGCAGGTCCCAGCAATTCCTGCCGCCCAAACACTCCAAGTTAGTTTGCATTCTTGCTGTGTTTATTGCACATTCGGTGTAGCTTGGCCAACTTGCGCCCATGTTGTCTGTCTGTCTTTCTGTCTGTCTCTTTATTTGTGTTTGTCTCACTTGCTTTGCTCTTCGTCACTGCTTTGCGACACTGTAGCACCTCGTCTCGTCTCTTTCAAAAAGGCCCGGCCTGATGCTGACATAGAGTCTGTTGGTAAATGACTTTATTTGCTGAAATGTGGGTCATCCAGAGCTCATTATCATAAAGTCCATCTGCTCCAGCGCTGGCAATGAGCACCTGAGAATTCAGATGTCCCTTTTACCCATTTTTCCTCTGCACTAGTGCTGGTGGAAAGCGGAAATGATGGTGCTGACGCCAGAACGGCACCAGTGCACTGTCTCGATCGGATCTAAACTGATTATTTTAAGTGTATACAGTCATATTTTTTGTTGAATAGATAGATGACTTGGTCATGATTAAGATTGTAAATACGAAGACTTTCATTTTCACGTTTTTTTAACAAGTTCAGTTTAGCAAAATTCCACATTAAGAACAAACTTGAACTGAGCTACTGTTTGTTTCTTTTTGTCCTTTTTGTCTTTATTTATTTATTTATTATTTCTGTCCTTATTTATTTATTTATTTCCTTCCTTCCTTCCGTCCTTTCTTCTTTTCCTTCATTTCTTTATTTTATTCTTTCTTTCTTTTATTCTTCCGTTCTTCCTTCCCAGTGGAAAATCAAATGAGAATTTAATGTAATTTAAATGAACAAAATGAATGAATATATAGCCAGAAGTGGCAATAAGTGGGGTCCAAGCACCCCAGCGTCAAAGCTGCCAAAAAGCTGTCCTTGCACCAAATGCAAATCTGTAAGAGATGTAGATGTTTAAGTGTTGTGTTCTTGTGACTCTCTGAGCTGTAATTCTACAGGCATCCTCCCCTTTTTCCTCGCCACCCGCTTCCCTCTTTAGCAACGTGACGCTAGTGTCGAGTTTTCCAAATCCAGTTTAGCGCACGTCCTCGCCAAGTTGAGAAGCGGAGGGAATTTGCTGTGCTAGATTACTCTTAAATCGTCTAATAATCCTCAACGAGAAGTGTTTTGGGGCTACAGCATGCAACCGGCAAGCGCCAAAAACCAGCCCTGGATTTGGTAATCAGTGTCGAAAAACCTGTTTGAGATTTCCATTTGCAAACGTTCCGCACCACGCCGGCGTTTCGGCGTATGTTTGTTTGTTTGTTTGTTGGAGTCGCGTGGCACCAGCCAAGAGCGTGGCATTGCGTGGCATCGCAGCTGTGGATGCCTTCTGCTTCGGCTCACATCTGCTCACTCCTCAACTGCATGCATATAACCCGCTGTCCTTCGTCTCCTCTTTGCTCTTTCTTACTCTTTCATTCTTTAACATTTGATCTTATTTTCTTACTTT
>JAVGVS010002683.1:0-10984 GCA_032718565.1 Distichodus sexfasciatus
TTTGGCATCCTGGCTGTGGGAATCTTGCTTCTGGGGTGTTTCGGTTCGTCTCGGTTTCTGCCTTACACGTAACGGGTCTGGCCACGTCGAAAATGGCAGGTTGCAAGCTTGATTTACTAAAGTTCTTAGCGTTACTAAGAAAATAAAGTACCTCCTTGTTCTCGGTCTTAAACAAAGGAAATGAAATTGACCCTTCCTCCACGCGTGTAGGTTTGGCCAGGTTTATCTCTTTAGTCAGACCACAGCCCATGAGGGCAGGTCAAGAGAGAAAGAGAATTTTCAAATGCTGCGGGTTTTTATCACCTGGGCTGTCAGGTGTGGGAAGTGCCTGCCCTTTCCGGGTCAGACTCTACCTCACCTATGTGCAACTCTGGTGGCAGCGCCACCTAGTGGACAGCATGGTACCTACAATGGTCATTTGAGATTAAAGGTGAAAGGGGGGATTGGTGCTGTCATCCCACCACTCTTACTGATTGCCCAAGTTTGCAGACGGTGGTTTGGTGCAATGCCAGGACCCCTGGAAACCCTCATATCTGTGCTACCTTCCAGCTCGCCCTTTTTAGCTAGGCTGATATAGTTATTTAGCACTGCTGGAGGTTAGGTGTAGGGCACTTAACTCTCTTCTCTCTCTTCTTCTTTTTTCCGAGCTGTTACTGAGCTGATCCCGAGATGACGCTTGGCTGACCGAACACTCACCGGGACTCTATGGAGTTGCCCCGAGCTAATGCTGACCAACTGAACTCACCAGGATTCCCTGGAGACGTCCTGAGCTGACGCTTGATTTTGTTAACCATCCCGAGCTGATCCTGACCACCTGAACCCGCACGAGGACTCCATGGAGACATCATGAAACCAACTGGGATTGGACCCTATGGACCTCTACTGACTTAGCAGCACAATACTGAACTAATTTCAGCTTAATGTTGCTGAGAGGGTCCTGCAAGTGGCCCAGTAACAACCTGGGATTCGAAATATCCCTTGGACTATTTTTGTATCTTTGCTTCTTTAAATAACTAACAACTCATCTGGATCTATTGCCTGTTGTACATTAAATGTTCATGCGCCCGGTCGCCCAGAGGAGGAAGGGGTCCCCCTCTGAGTCTTGGTTGCTCTCAAGGTTTCTTCCTATAGAGGGAGATTTTCCTTGCCACTGTCACCTCAGGCTTGCTTTTGGGGGTTTATCTAAAGTGCTTTGAGAAATGACTGTTGTTAAGAGCGCTATGTAAATAAATTTGAATTGAATTGAATGTTCTTCTTCTACTCCAAACGTGCGTTTCTCTCACTCAAACATGCTCTATGACTGCTCCTTAGCAGGTTTCATCAATAAAGCAGTATTTCATCAAGAAAACACTCTCTGTCAGCACAAAGGCTATAAAAACTTCATAAACATGACTGTAAGGTTATTGGAACTCGTTTTCTACATGTTTGCAGTCTTTTACAATCTGTAAAATTTTGATCATAGCTTAAAGTATAACTTTATGTCTGCAACTCCAAAATGCAAATTCCTTGGTTTAAGTGTGATAAAAGAGATTTTTAAACATGTCACAGATGGTTTTTCATTGTTTCAAGGTCGTCAGAGATGTGAACTCCCGGGAACTTGGTGTTTTTTACAGTCTCAACCGTGGAACTGTGGATGCTGAGTGGTGTGTGGGTGGAGCGAGTTCTCCTGAAGTCGACGATCATTTCCTTTGTTTTGTCCACATTCAGTGACAGGTTGTTCTCACTGCACCAGGCAGCCAGCTGCTGAACCTCGTCCCTGTACGCCGACTCATTGCTGTTGCTGATGAGCCCCACTACGGTCGTGTCATCGGCGAATTTGATGATGTGGTTTGAGCTGTGCAGGGCGGTGCAGTTGTGGGTCAGGAGTGTGAACAGAAGTTGACTGAGAATGCAGCCCTGAGGAGCTCCTGTGCTCAGCTTGATGGTGCTGGAAACATTGTCGCCAATTCGAACAGACTGAGGCCTCCCTGACAGGAAATCCAGTATCCAGTTGAGTGAGGTGCTCAGTCCCAACTTGCTCAGTTTCACACACAGTCTTTGGGGAATGATGGTGTTGAATGCTGAACTAAAGTCTATGAACAGCAATCTAACATAAGAGTCTTAATTGTTCAAGTGGGAGAGGGAAAGGTGAAGTGCAGTGGATATCGCATCCTGAGTTAACCTGTTTGTGCGATAGGCAAACTGCAGGGGGTCCAGTGAGTGGGGGAGGTTGCTTTTCACCTGTGCCACTGGTATGATGGTGGTGGACTTGAAGCACGCTGGGATGATCATCTGGCTCAGTGGAGTGTTAAAGATGTCTGTGAACACCTTGGCCAGCTGATCAGCGCAGTCTCTCAGCACACGAGCTGGAATGTTGTCTAGGCCAGCAGCTTTTTGTGGGTTGACCTCCTCAGGTTCTCCTCACATCAGCTGCAGGTAGAGAGATGATCTGGTCAGTAATGGGAGGCATGGCTTTCATTGTGTGCATTTTGTTCAGTGCATCAAACTGTGCATAAAACTTCCTCAGGGACTGTACTCCCTTCACAGCTGCTTGGTGCTGGCTTGTACTGAGTGACAGCCTGGATGCCCTGCCATAAACTGCAAGAGTCTTTTGTGTCATTGAAGTGGTTCTGGATCTTTTATGCGTGCGCTCGCTTTGTTTGATGGATAGAGCGAGAGGTTAGCCCTGGCTGTTCTGAGGGCAGCTTTATTCCCGGACCGGAAAGCAGCATCTCTCTCTCTTAGCCGAGCACGCAGCTGTGCTGTGAACCAGGGCTTCTCTTTGGCTCTAGTGGTGATGTTCTTTAGGACGGTAACATCCTCTATGCACTTGCTAATGTAGCAGGTCACAGATTCTGCAAACTCGTCCAGGTTAATGCAGTCATCGCACATCGCCGCCTCTCTAAAAACATTCGAGTCTATGCACTCAAAACAGGTGGTTTTCCTGGCAGGTCTCGTGCATTTCAGCAGCGTTGAGTATGAGGGCAGCAGCATCACTGTAGCGTGGTCAGAGGATCCGATGTGTGGGCGCAGTGCTGCATTGTAGGCACCACGCACATTGGTGTAGACTTTCTCCAGGCAGTTCTCCCCCCTTGTAGCAAAGTCCACATGTTGATGGAATTTAGGGAGAACTGACTTCAGGTTTGCATGGTTGAAGTTGCCAGCATTGATGAAAAATCCATCTGGGTGCACGGTCTGGAGCTTGTTAATAGCCTCGTACAGTTCGGCTAGTGCCAGGTTAGCATTAGCGCTAGGCGGCAGGTACACGGCTACGACTAGCACCACGGAGAATTCTCTCAGCAAGTAGAACGGGTGGCACTTTATGATGAAAAACTATCTGTGGTGAGCAGTGACGACTCACTTCAGCAGAGTTCGTGCACCAGAGTTTGTTAATGTAGATGCACAAACTGCCTCCACGGCTCTTTCCGGACAAAGAGGCTTCTCTGTCGGCCCGATAGCATGCTAGCCCGTTTAGCTGGATAGCTGAGTCCACGATGTCCGCGTTCAGGCACGTTTCTGTGAAAATAAAGATGCAGCAGTTCTTTATCTCATGCTGGCTTGACTGCTGGAGCCACAGATTCTCTCACTCAAACACTCCTAATGTGTGCTCCTTAGCGATTTTTCTTCAATAAAGCAGTGAAAACCAAGAAAACAGTTCCTTTCAGCACAAATGTTAAAAAACTTCATAAACATGACTTTAAGGTGATAAGAAGTCATTTTCTACACATCTGCAGTGTTTTACAGACTGCTATATTTTGATTATGACTATTTGGAGTATAACTTTATTTCTGCAACTCCAAAATGCAAATTCCATGGTTTATATGTCATGAAGGAGAGTTTTAAAAATGTCAGAGATGGTTTTTCATTGCTACTAGCATTCTGAAATGATTTATGATAAATGGTCTTCTTCTGCTCCAAACATGCGTTTCTCTGCCTCAAACACGCTCTAAGAGTGCTCCTTAGTGGTTTTTCATCAATAAAGGAGTGACAACCAACAAAACAGATCCGTTCAGCACAAATGTAAAAAAAAAACTTCCTAAACATTACTTTAAAGTGATAAGAAGTCGTTTTCTACACATTTGCAGTGTTTTACAGGCTGCTATATTTTGATTGTGGCTTAAAGTATAAGTTCAGTTCAGTTCAGTTCATCTTTATTTATTTCCTAAAGGCAATTTGTTTGCAGCAAACAAGCATTCTACATAAAACCACAAGAGACACAACACAGAAATCACACTTCGTTTTCTTCCCAAAGAATCCTATCTCAAATTTAAAAACTTTACAGCTGTAGGAATAAAAGCGTGTCTAAACCTATTTGTTTTACTAGTAGGGGTTCTATACCGATTACCAGAAGGAAGAAGATGAAACTCATGATACAATGGGTGTAAATCATCTAACAGAATACTCTGGGCTTTACCTAAAACCTGTCTGTGATATAAATGGGCCAAAGACAACTGCTTTCTCTCAGTAATTTTACTTCCCTGGTTTACAATCCTCTCAAGACAATTCTTGTTTTTCACATTTAGAGAATTAAACCAGCACAACAGAGAAAAAGATAACAGTGACTCAATATAGGATCTATAAAACATGCACATCAATGTTTTGTCCACCTTAAATGACCTTAGTTTTTGCAAGCAGTACAATCTTTGCTGACCCCTCTTACACAAAACCTCAGTATTTGTAGAAAAGGACTTGTTATCCAAAACAGTACGCAAATACTTGTAATGTTCGACACTCTCAATACCCACTCCATTTATACATGTTTGCTTATACTGAATAGATTTCCTCTTAGAGTTAAAGTCAATAGTCATCTCCTTAGTTTTAGACACATTTAGTTTTAAAAAAGCATTCTGACACCAAATAATAAAATCATCAACCTCCGGACCATGCATAGAGTCCTCCTCACTCAATAAGCTAACAATTACAGAATCGTCAGCAAATTTTATAATATGCCTATTAATAAAACTACTCTTACAGTCATTTGTGTACAAGATAAATAATAGAGGAGAGAGGACACATCCTTGAGGTGATCCAGTAGATGACACCAACCACTGAAAAAAACAATCATTTACTTTAACTCTCTGAGTTCTCTGTACAAGGAAATCTAAAATCCATCCTACCAGACTAAAATCCAAACCAAATTCATTAATAAGTTTCTCAACCAAAATATGTGGCTGAATGGTATTGAAAGCAGATGAAAAATCTATGAAAAGTAATTTAACAAATGTTTTCGGCTTATCCAAATGCTGAAATACTAAGTGTAAGAGAGTCGCTACTGCATCCTCTACCCACTGCTTAGACCTGTATGCAAAATGAAGGTGGTCTAGAAAACTCTGTCGTTTGCACTATTTCTTTCTTTACTAATTTTTCGAAACTTTTCATGACTAAAGATGTGAGCGCCACAGGTCTAAAATCATCCAATATCTGTGCATTATGCTTTTTCAGCACTGGAATCACAGTAGACTGCTTCCACAGAACAGGTACTTTTTGTTGATGAAGTGACAAAGCAAAAATTTCATAAAATATTAGACCTAACTGCTCAGCACATTCTTTGAGTAATCTCCCCCCTATATTATCAGGTCCGGGCGCCTTCCTACTTTTACACATTTTAAAAACTGTTATCACATCTCTCACATCAAAAAAGACACAGTCATGCTCCCCATTTATTCTACATACATTTTTCAACCCCTCAATTTCCTGATTAAAATCTTTAGTATCAAATCTTAAATAAAAATGATTAAAATCATGTGACAAAATGGCATCTGAACTGAATCCATCCAGATTAATTCTATTATTACTTTTCCTACTATCCTGGCATGTTATTAAATGCATCCCATCCCAAGCAGAACCTAAATTTCCCGTTTTCAATTTTGTCTCAAGATCTTCCTTATAGGCAACTTTAGCCCTCCTGATTTCACACTTAATTTCTTGTTTTAGCCTATAATACTCAGCTAAATTTCCTTCTTTAAATGCCCTACTATTTTTTGACAAAAGAATCTTGAGTGACTTTTTAACTTACGGTTTACTATTTGGAAATTTCCTAAATGATTTCACCGGTATTAACATATCCTCACAAAACGTCACATAACTACAAATTACATCTGTTAATTCGTCAATGTCCAAACCAGAGTTCATAAAAACAGACCAGTCCGTACAATCCAAACACCCTTTTAAACCTTTCATCTTAATTAACTGTGCCTTTTCACGTTTCAAAACAGTTTTATATGTGGGAACAAGTAATACCATATTGTGATCTGAGGTTCCCAGAGATGGTTTAGCAAGTGACTTGTAGGCTCCTTTAATTGACCCATAACACAAGTCCAAAATTTTTTCCTTACGTGTTGGGCAAGTTACATACTGACTGAAGTGGCCCAATGATTTCTTCAACGTGCAGTTATTAAAATCTCCAAGAATGAAACAGGGTGCATCAGGAGATACAGACTGCAATTCATGCACCACACGTTCAATCTCCTTTGCCGCATTATCCTCATTTGCTCGGGGATGAATGTAAACAACCGTAACAAACAGCTGGGGAAATTCACGAGGCAAATACTGAGGTCTTAATGCCACAGTCAGCAACTCAATGTCTTTGGTGCACACTCTCTCCTTCACAGACACTGATTTACACCAGTTCTCTCTAATATACAGACATACCCCTCCTCCTTGCGCTTTACCGGTTTCTCTCGCATCCCGGTCCATGCGAACAGGTACTCCAAAATCCTCAAGCCGTAGGCCCGAATCTGAGTCCCCTTCGGAGAGCCAAGTCTCTATTAACGCCATCAAGCATGCGTTCTTGAAGTCATGTTGGAACTTTACCATAGCTTGAAGCTCATCCGTTTTTTTCCGCAAGGACTGCACATTCGCCAGAATTATTGTAGGAAGTGGAATTTTAGAGAGACTTAGATTTTTTAGTCTCTGACGAACGCCTCCTTTACGTCCTCTCTTCCGAACTTTAAGTGTTGAATCATGTTGTCCAGTACGATTGCGTTTTTGCTCAAAAGGTGAGACACTTCCCAGGTCAGGATACACATGTTCCACAGTTTGTTTCCTGTAGTTCGGCTTATCCCATTGTAAAAGAAACTCCTGGGAATACTGAATTCTTGCCGAGTCTTGAGGTGGTTCGAACAAACACACACTCAGGTGAATCAAAGTCAATAAAACAATTACTCCCATTTTCTCCATGTTACTCCTCCGTAGTTTTATATGAAAACAATGGGAAAAATCTCCGCATCCAACAGTATTAAAAATCTACAAAATCTTTAAGGAAGACTGCGATGAAGACGACGACAGCATCTCGATGGCTGCCTCCGACGCGGCGGAGTTCGCGGGCTCCGAGTCTGACCCTGCCCTCTGGCCTCCGTCATCTACTCGCAGCGCCAGAGTCAAGACTGATGAGGAGCTCATCCATGTCCTGACTAAACCTGTCGCCGAGCTCGGGCTCGAGTGGTCTTCCCCCGAGGAGCCCTCACGAAGCAGGCTGGACGAGTGGTTTCTTCTGGGGCGCCAGCAGGCCCCTCGACAACGCTCAGCCCCCTTCTTCCCCGAAGTCCATGACAAGCTCACCAAGGCGTGGCGCACACCTTACTCGTCGCGGGTCCGGACCTCCTCCTCTAGCGCGCTCTCCTCTGTGGATGGCGCCGAGGAGAAGGGCTATGTGCACCTGCCTCCAAGATCGCCATGGACCCCACGCCCAGAAAGTCCTCCTGAATGCCCAGACAGGAAGAGGAAGGGGTTGAGTCCTGCCGCGGCCGGACCACCCCGCAAGTGGTTTCGCACCAACCTCTTGCCACCCCGCTCACCACCGGGTGCAGAGGCGAGTGTGTCTTCGGCTCCTGCCTGGCCCATACAGGTGCCCGGCTGTCCGACCGCTGTGATAGTGGAAATGCTCGCAGGCCCCCCCGCTTTTGCGGCGTGGTTCCCACTCATGTGCGCGACAAGACCGCTCCCATTTTCCGCACCAAAGTGGCCACCTTGCTGGAAAAAAGAGCCATAGAAATCATTCCTCCAGCTCAAAGCGAGTCAGGCTTTTACAGCCGGTATTTCCTCGTCCCCAAAAAAGACGGCGGTCTCCGACCGATTTTGGACCTCAGGCTTCTGAACCGCGCCCTGGTAAAATGGCCGTTCAGAATGGTGACCGTAAAGCAGATCCTCACACAGGTTCGCCCCGAGGACTGGTTCATGTCCCTGGATTTGAAAGATGCGTACTTTCATATCCAAATTGCCCCCATCACAGGCGCTTTCTGAGATTCACCTTCGAGGGCATGGCATATCAATACAAGATCCTTCCGTTTGGTTTGTCTCTGGCTCCCCGCACTTTTACGCGATGCATGGACGCAGCGCTCTCCCCTCTGAGGCAGATGGGGGTCCGTTTTGCCAAGGAATTACCATTCCTGGGGATGGTAATTGACTCTGTGCGCATGAATGCGAGTCTCTCAGCGGAGCGAGCCGAGTCAATTCTGAGCCGTGCAGCCTCCTTCGTGGAGGGCTCCTCGCACCCACTCAAGGCCTTCCAGAGGATGCTGGGCCTTATGGCAGCAGCTTTGCCGGTACTTTGGCTGGGTCTGCTTTACATGCGATCCATCCAGTTTTGGTTGAAGCAGAGGGTTCCATTTGCGGCATGGTGCCAGGGGCACCATGCGATCCATCCAGTTTTGGTTGAAGCAGAGGGTTCCATTTGCGGCATGGTGCCAGGGGCACCACTGCATAATGGTAACTCGGGCCTGTGTCGCAGCCCTGACCCGTTGGAGGGATCCTCACTGGCTAGCCCAAGGGGTGCGCCCGGACGCGGCGCACAGGAGGAAGGTGGTCTCAACAGACGCTTCCAACACGGGGTGGGGAGCGCCGTGAGAGGGCAAACCGGCCTCCGGTCCAAGGAGGAGGCAGGGCTGCACATCAACTGCCTCAAGATGCTCACAGTGTGCCGTGCCTGCCACTTTACGAGAAGCACGGATGCTCTGGCCCATGAGTGGTCAGACCTTCCGCTTTACGTAGTCGCTCTGTTACCACAGGTACTCAGATGAGTCAGGGAGCGCAAACTCAGGCTTCTCCTGGTGGCCCCCTTCTGGAGGAACCAACCGTGGGTGTCGGAGCTGTTCCAGCTGTTGGAAACAGCCCTGTGGCCGATTGCCTTGAGGCGGGACCTCCTCTCTCAAGCGAACAGCTCGCTGTGGCATCCACGGCCCGAGCTGTGGGCCCTTCATGTCTGGCCGCTCAATGGGTGCCTTTGGGCCTCCCGGAGCGTGTCGTGGACACCATGACTGAGGCTAGAGCCCCGTCTACACGGCAGCTCTACGCTTTAAAATGGGCTCTCTTTGCGGCTTGGTGCTGGGACCGGAACTTCGATCCGGTCTCCTCAGAGGTGTCGGTGGTTTTATCATTCCTGCAGGAGTTGCTGGACAAGCAGTGTTCTCCCTCGACCGTCAAGGTTTACACTTCCGCAATAGTGGCTTTTCATGCCCCTATTCCGGGGCGCTCAGTCGGCAGGCACAGCGCGGTTGTTAAATTTTTGAGAGGCGCCAGGCGGTTGCACCCCCCACACCCTCGTACGGTCCCCTCGTGGGACTTATCCACCGTGCTAAGGGCCCTGAAAAAGGCCCCATTTGAACCTCTGCACTCCTCGAGCTTGAAAGCGCTCTCGCTTAAGACTGCCCTGCTCCTGGCACTGGCATCTGTCAACGACTCCAGAGTTGCCCTGAAACCAAGATTGGGTTGTGTGCCTACGGTGCTCTCAGCTCCATTCAGAGCCAAGGTCATAAGTCTCTCTGCCCTGCCCACCTCGGTGGACGACCCTGAGGGCTTACGTAATGCGTTCTGCCTCTTTCAGGAGCTCAGAACAGCTTTTTGTAACCGCACCAAGGGCCGTCTGGTTACGAAGCAGAGGCTTTCTAAGTGGATTGTGGAGGCCATTGCATTGGCTTATTCCTCCTTGGGAATGCAGTGCCCCATTGGAGTCAGAGCCCACTCCACCAGGGGCATGGCCTCTTCCTGGGCGTAGTTGAGCGGGGTCTCCATTTCAGAGATTTGTGAGGCAGCCGGCTGGTCCTCGCCGTCCACATTTGTCAGGTTTTATAACCTGGACGTCCCTGCTCTGCAGTCCAGCATTTTGTCAGTTTAAGTCCATCCTGGAACTGACTGAGTGGTTTTATGGGCTACTCATCCTGTTGGGTGCGAGTCCCTAGTTTTTGGGCCCGCTTGGGCACCTGCGGGGTTACACTCGAGCCACAGCGGCCCCCCTTCGTGGCTTGCCCTGTGCTTGGTGTAATTTTTGACGTTCCCCGGGGATTCCCCTTGGGCATCATATTGAGTCGGGCCTCACCATGGCACGGCGGGATTGTACTGGTTCCCCATAGAGTCTTACGATGCCGTACGAGTGAAATATCAAAAGGGAACGTACTCGGTAACCTTGGTTCCCTGAGATATGGGAACGAAAAATCTGAACGTGATGGCAAAATGGCCACATTTATAGAGCTGGTTGGAGCTGTCCCATTCAAATGTCGGCACCCGGTAAAGCGGCACGGCTATTGGCCGACTCATTACCGCCGTCAGTTGATTGGTTTGATTGAGTTAACTTTGACAAACCAATCAGCGTGCAGTTGCACTGCGTGATTGAAAAAAAGGCTTCAGTCAAACAGAAAAAGAAGAGTTTTACGATGCAGTACTCGTTCCCATATCTCAGGGAACCAAGGTTACATTAGTAACTGAGTACGTTATTTATTGTTTCCAGCATTCTGAATGGAGTTGTGATAAGTGTGCTTCTCCTGCTCCAAAAATGCCTTTCCTTCACTCTAGACGCTCTCAGAGTGCTCTTTAGCTGCAGGGGCTGGCGCTCTCCCTGGCAGTGGCAGCTCGCGGTGCCACTTCTGGTGGCATCCCCAGATGACACAGATTTCCACTGGTGGCATCCCCAGATGACACAGATTTCCACTGGCAGCTGCCAGAGTTCCTGGCAGCTGCTACTAGTTGCTACTGGCAGTGGCAGCTCGCGATGCCACTTCCAGTGGCAGCTGCC
>JAVGVS010002684.1:0-10977 GCA_032718565.1 Distichodus sexfasciatus
ACACACACACACACACGCACTGTCATACATACATGCACATATAAATGAGATATTTAGGAAAACGTAAAATCACCTCTTTCTCCCTCACCAGCTTTTCTCTTTCACGAAGAAAAAAAAAACTTCTTGCTCACTCCTTCACACTCATTCCCATACACACACACACACAAACACTCTCCAACTCTGTCATACATAAATGCATATAAATGAGGTATTAAGAAAAGTTTCTACAGTAAACAGCTCTCTCCCCTCCTCAAACATACATTCACTCTCATAGCTTCACACACACACACACTTTTTCTCTCCAACATGCACAGGCACGTGTGCAAACACGGCCGTCCTCTCTCTCACACACGCATATATTTAGGGCCACTCGTCGTCCGACAGCCGGCGCGTTTCGTCAGCCGCCTCCACCCGAAATAGGGCCAGACATCATTAACGCGCTTGTGCTGCCCGCTGCTCTGTGTTTAAGTCTATGTATGGCTCGTCTCCAGGTGGAAGACGAATGCGTCCTGTCCTGTGAATCCATGTTCCCAGCGGCAGTGGAAGCGCTCGTCAGCATGCGGCCAGGAGAGTGAAGCGGCCTGGTTTTGGGGTCAGGTGTGTTTTAGAGGAGATGGAGCTATAGATGCTCTCCGGGGGGGGGGGGGGGGATTGGCCCCGACTTTTCTTCCCTCACTTCCCCTCATTAATAGGGCCGATCCTGACTCAAACAGCTGGACTGGGAGCGAAGAACAATGAATCGAACTTCATTAAGCAACTTCTGCCCACTTTTGGGCACTGTACTGACCTCACTCTGTTACTTTACGGTGTCTGCCGCTTCTTTACTGAGACTCTTTTGTTCCAGAACATTACCGCTTTGCAATAGAAGTGCTTCCAGCTGACTGTGAAATATCTAACAATTTCACAAATTGCAAAAGTTGCTAAGCTCCACTAAGCTCATTAGAAGAACTCTTTTATGTCTATAAAAAAGCAGCCCGAATGGCCGTTTACTTGATTGTTTGCATATACTGTAAATTAATATTTAAGTGAATTTAAGTGATGTCATTAGAAACACAGCACACAGTGCGCCACAACATAATGGGGCCCCTTACAAAAACAAAATGTTTGCAGCAGCTTTGTGGCGAATTGTGGTTAATTTGTGGCGAACTGAGGAGATTATGTTGCCAGAACTTTGTCATTGTCAGCCACTGGTGGCAAACTTGCAGTAATGTTCAGGCAACAATGACAAATCGCCTCGAGTGGTAAATGTATTTGCCAGTGATTTGCCAAAACAATTTGTCAGTAATGGTGACGTTTGGTGACAAATGTGCCAGGTGCACAACGTTTGCCACAAATCTAATTTGCATGTGAAAATATGACCTTGCTACAATTTTGCAGCAACATTGCCAAAGGTTAGTGCCAACTGTTTGCCAGAAGTCTGCATTTGACCCATCCGTGTAGGAGCAGTGGGCAGCCGACATGCAGTGTTCAGGGGGCAGTGCTTGGGGACGATATCTTGCTCATGAGTACCTCATTGGTACTTTTACAGGTCCAGGACATTCCATTCGCTTGGGCAACTCCCTGACCATTATGCTACCAGTAATGTAGGGCATAACCAAAAAATGCTTAGTATTATTATATTCATCACATATTTCAGTAGCTTGCGTTGCGTCACACGTTTAACCCGGAATTTAGTTCTGTTTTGTGCTGCGAGACCTTTAGCACAAAAAAAGACATTGGTGAGTAAAAGAGCTACAAACTGTATGCCTACAGTCATTATGCTACACCACAAGTTTTACTTTTGCTGTTATTTTAGTGAAAGTTACACAAAAGCAATGCAGGAGTCATGTAACATTTTACAGTTTACAGACAGTAATATTCTAATGAAACAAGTTACTACAAATTACATAATAACAGTAACTAGTAATTTATAATGTACTACTTTTTGGAAGTGATTTGCCCAACACTGGGCAACCTGATACCTGAAATCCAGTTATTTGTACAGTATTGTTCTCAGAACTGAAAAAAGTTGGATCAGTGCATCCCTGCTCAATTCAAACCAAAAATACACCAAAAACACCTCTGCGCTACTTTGTGCCACTGACTGTCCTTCGCACCAAATTACCGCCTGGCCACTGACTGGCTCCCCGAGTTCAACACAGACCACGGCACTTTACATTACTACACAACACAGAGGCCTTCATTAAGCCACCCCGGATGGATCAGGCGATGGCCAGGCTCTCTCGTCAGCCGTGGACACGCATTTGTTTGCCAGTTTCGCGTTGACAAGGCGGGCTAATTAGAGTCCTCGCTGTTCCCGAATTTCCCGAAGACGTTTTTTTCTTTTTTTTCCAGATCGCCCCGCTATGGTGTGCTTAATTTAAATTCACAAGCCGGCTCGCTCGCATTACAGGCCCCAAGCGGCGAATGTAATACACATCGTTAAAATGATGAAGTGCATTTATTTTCCTGATTCTTCAGGAACGGCGAACGACCGGGTGATGCTGTCGGGACAGCGGTGGAGACGAAACTTCTGTTTTCTTAAACTGGAGAAAAGAATGAGCAACGCAAGCAAAAAGGAAAAAAGAGGCACAGAGTGAGAGTGAGAGTGAGAGAGAGCAAGAGAGGCCTCACTGTATCCCATCAGCCCTTTCAAGACTGTTGAAGAAGTTGTTTTCATATTCATGAAGCAGCATTCTTCATATGCAATCTCTGCACGCATCATCAGCTTTCACAGTGCAAGTGGCTGAGTGTGAAATGGCTGTGTAGCCACTCTTTGAGTGTGTGTGTGTGTGTGTGTGTGTGTAAGGTCTGACACTAGCAGCATACAGATAGCTCTCCGTCCTTTATCTGTCTGCCTCTAGCAAAACGGCCATCTCTGCTCACCGACACTAACACTCATAAGGCGCAGAGTTTTAGGTTCAACTACTTTGTGAAAACGATGTTTTATCCCTCCTCAGCATGTTATCTCAAGAATATGGATTTTTAACTCTGAATTGTTCTCTTAACATTCAAATGGGTAGAGAATCACAGGTAGTTCACACAGATATACCGCAGCAGAGACATGCATCAGAGGAGTTTAATCTTTGATTCCCAAGTAGAAATGTAAGCAGCTGTCCTGCACGCAGCCCTGATCGTATCTGACACCTGCCTGCATCGTCATCTGTTGGCAACACTTTTATTCCTGAGAGATCCAAAAGGACTTAAAGTGTAGTCCGACATACCAGGAAGCAGCCGCCCGGAACATGCTGACCATTGCGGAAGTCCAATTTGCAGCCTAATCTGAGAACGTGCTGGAGGTTTCCAACCAGGCTCACCAAGAGACGCTGGGTGCTGGGATGGTATGTGCGTTTTTCATTAAAAATCCAACAACAATATCATCAAAAGTATGAAAAAAGTATCCCAAAAGTAAGAAACATACATGTGTAAAATATAATTTACAAAGAAATGATTGTATATAGGATTTAGCGCTGTTGCCTCACAGCAAGAAGGTCCTGGGTTGGATTCCTGGGTAGGACATAGGGTATTTCTGTGTGGAATGTGTGTGCTTTTTTCCGTCTTCGTGTGGGTTTTCTCCGGGTGTTCCGGGTCCTTCCCATGGTGCAAAAGCACGCATTTTATTGGTTACTCTGAATTGGCCCCTTAAGGTATGAATAAGTGTGTTTGTGTGAGAGTGCGGTGTGATGGCGCCCACCCGCTTCGCCGGTACGAGTGAGCCCAGTAGGTATTACAGTAAGTGGTTCAGATAATGAATGAATGATTACATAATACCAGTTTATTGCATAGTTCAGGGTATATAGCATATATGTCATATTTGTATTCTACACACATTGGCTATAAAGGACATTTCTCCTGATATGCAAATATTAATCCAAATCCTTCTAGTTTCCACTGTAGTGTGGGACCTAAAATCTTAAAACACACAGAGTCTCAGAATAAACAGATAGTTTGGGGATTTAAAAATGGGTAAAACAAAGTAAAACAAAACACAGACATGAACGATTCTGCATCGATGCAGTGGCAGACCATAATCGATTGTAACGGAGGTTTTCAAGCCCTGGTCCACTACCCCTGGTGGCCCGCGGCGGTATTGCAGATGGTCCGTGACACGCAGTCCAGTTTCACTACTGAAATCACTTTTTAGAAATTATTTCACTTGAATAATTTTTCTGAACATTTTCAGGTAATTTGGGCATTTTTATGGAGAATGAATTTAATGCAAATATCTAAAAAGCAACAGAAAACAAAACACTGCTTAGTCTGAGTTGTGGTCTTTGGGACAGAAGCAGTTGAAAATCCTTAAATTATATCGTAATGACATTGCTTGGTGAGTATCTGGCTACAGCATAAAAAATTCAAGTGAAAAAGAACATCCCGGTAGTAACTATGGCTGCCCTATCTGCGATCCATGCCCAGTCTGCGTAAAATAGAAAAATTGATGGGCTGCATCATGATGCATCGAGATATTGTGTCAAGTCGAATCGTGTGACATGATAATCGTAATCGAATCGAATCATGATACCAGTGAAGGTTCATACCTCTAGTAGTTTCTAGTTTACTTATCAAATCTGAGCATAGCCACACCATCAGAAAACAGAAAGTTTTGTTCATCTTCACCAGCAGCAGCTTCATCACGATACAGAACGACAATAATATAATAATATGGCACGCTTACCAGCTAATTAGTATTACTACATTCCACACTGAAAATCAGAGGGTGATTATGACTTTTCCACATTTAAATCCCATTTAAAGACTTATTTTCCCCCTTACTGGCCTTTGGTTTGCTGTTTCTTAAATGTTGTTTTCTCTTATTACTGTATTGTGCTGTGCATCATTCCCTTTAACTCGCTATGGTTTATTCACCTATTTTCCTCCCCTTTCCTTTCTTTTACTTACCACTTCAGCTTTTTCATTATTGCATTTTATCCATCTGTACCACACTTACTTGTGCAATATAAAAATGACTAGGAAACTCAATCTGTACCAGTCAAAAATGCAGCAGGGAATATTCTTTATTAGGACCCTCACTGTATCATGACACAACTGAATAACACACACAGGAAATGTAAAAAAGGGGGAAAGGTTTGAAGAGATAAAAGGTTATGGAAAGAACAGCAAAAGCACTAAGCTCGGATGACGGATCGATTGTGCTGCAGCTAGGATGATAGTATGCACAGGTTTTTTTTGTCTTTGTCTGTCTGTCTTTCCTTCTCGTTTTCTCTTCCTCCTCTCCCTCCATCTGTCTATCCATCCATGGTGGTACGGCGATGACGGAATGAGTGAGACGTGGGGCATCATGGGACACTTGGCCGAGCGACACAAATGAAAACAAATCGCCGGGCGCCGCCGTCCAGAAAGTGGAGAGACAATAGGAGTAAAAGCATAAATGTCAATTTGGGATGATGAAGGATGCAATCTAAAGGTAATGGGGAGAAGCCCCTCGACGGCAAGCGCTAATAGAGACTGTGCTTTCGCCAGGCCTCCGCGCGCTTCCCAATAAATGAGAGCACGTAATTAGAAAACAGCTATGGAGGCCGTCCTCCGCCACTCTCTCCGTCTCCGGTAACGAGGCGTTTTTCAATTTTTTCTCTTTTTACCCCTGGCGGGAAGACGAGGGAGTGCGGCCCGCCTCCGTAAAGCTAGCCGTGAGGTATTAACGCCTCCGACAGTCATTTGAGGCCAGCCGAACTCGAGTAAAGTGTTTAAGAGATAAATAAGGGCACAGAGAGAGAGGGCTATGACTGTATGGCTTCCACTAAAAGTCTAAAAGCATTTTGAAGCCCTCTAGGAGTTAATGCACAGGTCCTAATGCAAACGGAGACAGAGTGCAGGGGAACTGCAATTGTTGCATCATCATTACAATTACTTGGCTGTGCCTTTTTGCCTTTTCTATGTAAAAGTGAATAAACGTCCAAAGGTTGAACTAAAGAATGCAGCACTTCTTTGGCTAGGTGACAGGGTTGGATATCGTTTGGGTATCGAATTTTAAAACGGTGCCTGTTCCTAAGCGATACTTAAAGGGGAAAACAAAAAGTGGTTATGAAACAATATCCTTTTATTTCTTAGGCATTCACATTTGAAGAATATATTAACATAGAACTTTTAATAAACTTTTAAGAAGCTTTAATAAGTGGAGTTCAGTGTCATTTTGTTGGTGTCACAACCCTCTATATAAGTAGGGAAAATAAGTTTCAACTTTGACTGCGCTCTTGCGCCATGCAAGGGTTTCAGAGCACAGCACAGGCCGTGTTAGGTCTGAAAGCCTCTTCAAGCACCTCACAAGGCTGGCGATGCGTACATACCGGCAGCGTCCCTACATATCGCACCACTTACGCTGCTACGCTTAGCTGCCACATGAAACGTTTACAATTTTGTCATTAAGTTATCGTTATAGTAATCCCAAGAGACTCCCCGTCCCCGTCTCAACAAGTTTCAGTACCCAGCGCTACTAGGTGATGTGGGGGGATGACAGTGGAAAATGCATATGGCTGGGTGATGACCCCAAATCTATATCTGAT
Organism: Distichodus sexfasciatus; assembly: GCA_032718565.1. Lineage (NCBI taxonomy): Eukaryota > Metazoa > Chordata > Actinopteri > Characiformes > Distichodontidae > Distichodus > Distichodus sexfasciatus. The sequence goes on from JAVGVS010002684.1 coordinate 6,501, forward strand.
TATTTTATACTTGCACTTTGACTTGACTACAATTCATTAAAGATGTTATTTTAATATATATATATATATATATATATACTGTATTTATGTTTTTACTGAACAGGCCAAAAGCATACAGTATTTTTACTTAGGGCAGGGGAGTTCATGAATGTATGTATTTGGGGAAAACATTAAACAAAAGAACAGTATGAGTCGGTGAGAGGTCCTTTCCTGTATACATTTTCAGAGAATTGCCCAGTCATAGGCATGTAGCAGATGCTCTTATTCAGAGCAATGTACATTCCCACATCAGAGGCACATTCTAATTAAGGAGATTTGGGATTAAAGGTGTTGCCAATAGTGGTTTTAAAGCCCTCCTGAGATTCCCCAGTCTCATGGTTACCTACGGCTGATTTCAATCACTAGTTCAAACACCCAGATCTGCTGTTTTCTAGTTTTCGAACTGCAAAACGCAGCCCGCAAGACGAGTGGTGCCGAGAGACGGCATATTACATGTGCCAACCGGAGCAGAGACAGCAGCTCCCACTCTGAAACTTGAGGCTCGAATCACACCCGAGCAAAATATGTCAAAATAAACCTGTGCTCAACAGAAAGGAAAACATACCTAGAGAAAATTAATATTGTTGGACTCGCTCGGTGTCCCTTCTCCTTTCCTTCATCATTCTGGAGAAGTAAAACAGCTGAATGGTCAGAACTGACAGATATTGATATTTACTTTTACGTACCAGAATTGCTAGGTACCATATTGTTAACCTTTTCATACATCATCTCAAGCAGAGAGCTAGTAAATTATATTTTGGATCAGATCAGAAAGCAGTGTGAAAAATATTTTTGAAGCTGTGGGTTGACATTCACATTTGAAATGGTTGAGGTTAAATTAGAATCATCTGAAACCAAAAGATACATTAGCACAGTAGCTTAAACTTCACCTGTTATCGAGGAACTTATTATTATTGTTCCTCGCTTGAGTATGCAATAACTAGTTTATAATGACCCTCCCTTTAGGCTTTCCTTGGTCACACACAAGTTGTGAAGATCTCAGATTTAACAAGGGCTCTTGGGATCGTCTAAAGCTGAGCGATAGGCTGGGCAATATGACCTTAAATTCCACATCACGATTAACTGGACGTTGATTAATGAACCAATTTTTTTTTAGCTCATTTTGTCATCATATGTCACTGACAAGGTTTTTCTGTAAATCTGCAGAACTATTAAGGAACTATTTCTAATCTAATGCAAGTGCTGTGAAATAAGACACAGATGTACTGATAGACTAGACAAGGTGGAGTTGTGTTGAGCATGAGTACCCCTGAGTACCCTTTACGAGTCCGGGATTCGAACCGGCGATCTTTTGATCACGGGGCGACCTTCCTAACCGTTACACAAACAGACATTGTAAATGTCTAAAATCTCGCCCCGGACTAGTGTATACAATGACTTTCCCAGTTACTTTGTTATATCATGGAGTAGATAAGCAGGCACAAAGTCAGACGGCTGCGTTGTGGCAAGGTACATTATAAAACGTGCTACACAAATCAAGCATTCCAGTAAGTTCTTCCACTTGCAATAGGTGTGGCCTCAGGATGAGCGAAAAAGGAATTATTGCCAAGGAAGGATTGTTTTTTTTGTTTTTTTTTCTAACACACACACACACTTGGAGCATAGTTGTTAAATGAATGCTGACAGGCATCACGCTGAGATGGAGCGTGTGCAAACGTAGCCACATGGCTCAGCATGTAGAGTTCAGGCCTCGGTCATGCCGTGTTCAAGCTGATTGCTAAAAACCTGCAAGGCTCCCTGACACACGTGTGAGAGTATGTGTGTGTGTGTGTGTGTGTGTGTGTGTTTCGAAACTAAAAGCCATTCTGAGCGCTGCATGTGAATATGGCTCAGAAGCTTAGTGGGGTTTGGAGGCGGTGTCAGCAAGTGCACCAGACGGAGATCCGGAGCTATGGAAAGAGACTCATTTTCAATAACAGGGAAGATGCACCTGCTGCCTTGGGTCAGCTTTTACAATCTCTTTCTCTCTCGCACTCTCTCTCTCTGCCTGTAGCACGTAGTACATATGCAGTGTGTGAGATAGAGGAGAGGAGGCCTTCAGCACCCAGCATTCATCTCACTGTGAGACGTTGGAGTTCTGGCTCGAGTTCTTGCTCCATGGCCCTGGGTTCAGCAAACTGCTTATTGACTTCCTCTACGGTTCAAAACCAGAGAACACAAAAAAAGCCAACTCAGCAACTAGCGCCAAGGCATCGCTCTTTCTCTCTCCCTCCCTCTGTCCAAAAATTCCTTTTTAGAAGACGTCCTCACAGTTACAACCCAGAACCACAAAAATACAATAAAATAAATAAAAACATGCAAAAGCTTTCAGCGTCGCGACAGACAAGTAATCCTTATTCAACAGTCTTTCTTTTCTCTCTATAAAAAGTCTGTCTGGAAATAACGGAGGTACACGGGAGCTCATGTGCGATGTAGGATCCTTAACTCTGTCTCCTTAATCTCTCTTTTTCTCAGGGAAATTTAATTAAAAGGCTGGCTGCCATGGCGATAGCGGAGGTGAAAGCGAAGGAACGGGTGCCGGGACCAAACTAAATGTTCCGTCTGCCATGTTCATCTGTCCTAATGAGCTATAATAGCATGTCTGCAAGAAGAGGCCTCAAAATCAGCCTAAAAATAAACAGCCTTTTCAAACAGCACTCCAGAACTACCGCCCACACACATAAACGTACAAACTAACAGACATGCACGTACGTACTTACACGCATGGCAAAGCATTTACGATACATGTCACACAGGCACGATAACACGCGGGTAAACAATTACGGCGCCAGTACTTTGCTAATTACTTCTCCAAAACAAAATAATATTGGCTTTTAAAACGGAACGCCAAAGGAAATTGCGAGGCTGCGTTTCCGCGGGAAAAAAAGTGATAATCAGTGTAAACAGTCGTTGCGTTAGTAACTAGGGCTGATTTCCTTGGCAGGGCCATGCCAGCTTCACAGGCAGCCAAAAATAGGGCACATCCCCCATTTATAATGAATGGCCAAAGACACGCAGCATCTCTCTCTCTCTCTCACTCTCTGCTTTCCAGGAGCACTGTCAGGCCGAGTTTGAGCAGTGCTGAGCTCCACAGTGGTAGACAGTGGACCGCAGGCAGCGCTGACTGAGCCTGTGCCTCTCTGCCCGTCTCAGTCCCCTGGCATGATCCTGGCAGCTGGCACTGGCCTGGCTTCAACCTCTTTGTCTCTCAATATTACCTTTACATCAGCGTTCGGGTGCAGGGCGGCTGCACGGCGTTAAATCAGCCTTCAATAAACTCTGACCGCTGGAGAGTTGGGGAGGCTCCACTGCTCAGCAACAGTGCCGCCCAAGTTGGCACGTGGCACAGGTAGGGCTGCGGCGTATAGTAAGGCAAACTAAATCAAACCAACAGATCATGGATTCACGCGTAGCATCCCACTTCCAACACTGCCACCACTGGGGCCTTGAGCAAAACCTTTAACCTCAAGTTGCTTTAGAGAGACTGTCCGTGGAATCAAGAAATGTCTGGAGAAGAGGGTCTGAAAAATGCCATAACTGTTGCAATATTCCAAATGCACGTTACAAATTTAAGTGAGTGATTATTTGTCATTGTGAACACATCACAGCACACACTGCACCACAACGAAATGTGACTTCTGCATTTGACCCATCTGTGAAGAAGCAGTGGGGCGGCTTTGGAGCAGTGCTTAGGGATAGTAACTTCCTCATGAGTGGCGATTTTGTATGGGAAAACCAATACAAAGGACAAAAATATCAATAAATGGTTGTATTGTAAGTATCACACTGGTTGTTATTTTTTGTCTAAAATATGAGTTTAGTCTGTAATAAAGGAATATTTGACTGAACTGGAGCGTTTTAGTAAGAGCTGCGAGCGAGCGAGTGTGCGCGTGCGTTTACATAGCTGACCGCATTTTAATTCTCATGGATCTGCTTTTATCTCAAATATGCCTTTGCGTTCAATCACAACTGGAGTCCAATGGGCGGAAATCCGTCGTAGACACAGGGAACTGGGTATATACATATATATATATACATATATATATACACACACACACATACATACATATATATATATACCCCATAAAATTGGAATAATCTTGTTGTCAGACATATTTCTCTTTTAATTCCTATTTATACACATCTGTAATCACTTTTGACCAGGTGTAATAATTACATACTGAGTCCCAGTCACCCAGGTAAACGAATTCAATTGTTTGGCACCATAAAAGGCAAGACATTTGCGGCGTTGTCCTTTTACCTGCTTAAAGTCTGTATGCAGTAAGTCTGTGTTTTCAGAATTGGATTTTCAACCAATTTTGGCACAGAAGTTCCCTACGCTATGCCTCATCCGACGCCACTGGCAATACAGCAAAGAATGCTTGCAGTCCATCAGGACGGACAAAAACAAGCCATCATTATATATGAATATATATAT